>JAEMWC010002351.1:0-2500 GCA_016490735.1 Pachyseris speciosa | reverse complement strand
AAATTACATTTTCAGATCAATTAGATACATTATTAGCTAAAAAGTCTGGCTTTTAAATAAAGATGTAAACGATCGTCGCAGTTCACAACTTCATTTCCGCAGTCATGTAGACTGCTTTTATATATTATCATGACTGGTTCAGTAGTTAGTTACACGTTTAACCTTTGTGTGGTGTCCTGGCCTGGTTTGCATTCGCTTATGGAGTCCTAATGATCCCTGTTACGACCAATATTAAAACCGTTACAATTACTTCCTGATAGCGTAACGTGGTACCCCTTTCGTATACCTTCCACTGACAAATGGTACCCCTTTGGTATACCTAAAACAGGAAGTCTTCTTGTATGTGGTATGTGTATGTGTATGTGTATGTGTATGTGTATGTGTATGTGTATGTGTATGTGTATGTGTGAAGGTATGTGTGTTCGAAATATTTTAATGAAAGGCCCTTTTAAAGACCTAAATGACAGAATTACATTAAATTACATTTTCAGATCAATTAGATACATTATTAGCTAAAAAGTCTGGCTTTTAAATAAAGATGTAAACGATCGTCGCAGTTCACAACTTCATTTCCGCAGTCATGTAGACTGCTTTTATATATTATCATGACTGGTTCAGTAGTTAGTTACACGTTTAACCTTTGTGTGGTGTCCTGGCCTGGTTTGCATTCGCTTATGGAGTCCTAATGATCCCTGTTACGACCAATATTAAAACCGTTACAATTACTTCCTGATAGCGTAACGTGGTACCCCTTTCGTATACCTTCCACTGACAAATGGTACCCCTTTGGTATACCTAAAACAGGAAGTCTTCTTGTATGTGGTATGTGTATGTGTATGTGTATGTGTATGCGTATGTGTATGTGTATGTGTATGTGTATGTGTATGTGTATGTGTATGTGTATGTGTATGTGTATGTGTATGTGTATGTGTGAAGGTATGTGTGTTCGAAATATTTTAATGAAAGGCCCTTTTAAAGACCTAAATGACAGATTTCCCTACCCTTTCATATACTTCGACTCTTGAAATCCCTACCCTTTCATACACCAGAAGCGTGAAAAAGGTACCCCTTTCGGGCGGAGCCTCCGTATAAGCCATTTTTGGGAGTACTGCCCCTCCCCCCGGGGGGCGTGGCGTTGCGTTCGATCTGACACAGCTGACATATTGATTGAATTAAAAGAGTTGGAACCATTGGACAGTATGAATTTTTTAACCGGCGTTAAATGAAACAAGAGGCTACATTAGCCTATACTCGGGCTTGCAAAAAACAGTATTGTATCCCTAACTTAGCGCTAAACAAAAGAATAGAGGGAAGTCTGTCTTTCTTACATCGGACGCATTGTGTTTTAGCTTGTGTTGGAGTCTATTTCTTTAGACCCCTATCAACATATATTCCTCTAAAATACAGCTCAACCATTGAGAACAATAATTATAACACTTGTAAAAAATATTTCTAAAAGAACAAGAAAAAGAGAAACAGAAAAACAAGAGGCTACAATTAGCCTAAAGGGCTTGCAAAAAACAGTATTGTATCCCTAACTTAGTGCTAAACAAAAGAATAGAGGGAAGTCTGTCTTTCTTACATCGGACGCATTGCCGTGTTTAGCTTGTGTTGGAGTCTATTTCTTTAGACCCCTATCAACATATATTCCTCTAAAATACAGCTCAACCATTGAGAACAGTAATTATAACACTTGTAAAAAATAGTTCTAAAAGAACAAGAAAAGAGAAACAGAAAATAAAGCCCGTGATATATACCACTAAAAGACATCAAACCCGGGTTAGCTGTGTCACAGGCAAGAACAGTGACCTTTAGGCCACAGAGGTTTATCGTTTTGCAAGGTGATAAAAATAGTGTATTGATTCCAAAAAAAAAAAAAACTAAGCACACTTGTTTTCGCTTCGATGGATAATTGTTTGAGAAAGGAAACGCTTATCGAACTATGTAGGATTTTTTCGCATAAACGTTAATGGAGTACGTCTCGGTGAAATGTGAGTAGAAAATTAATTAGCAGAGTGAAACTGTTTACAAACACTTCTCCTTTGTCGTCTCATGTTATTATAATCGGCTCCGAAGCACAAGACCTAGAAAACTCAGACCCCCCCCCCCCCCCCCAATCTGTAAAAACTCAAACCCCTCATAAACGGCGATAATTCATTTTGCCCACGTTTATTTCACTTTGAAAATTTGTATTGTTATGAGGGGGTCTGAGTTTTCAGTTTGGGGGCGGGTCTGAGTATTCTAGGTCTCGTGCTCCGGAGCCGATTATAATAACGTGAAGTGTTTGTTATCTGCGATAAATAGACGGTGTAACATTTCAGCGCACTGAACGGCGATAATTTATTCTGTCCACGTTTATTTGACTTTGAAAGTTTGTATAGTTTTGAGGGGGTCTGAGTTTTCCAGAATTTTTTTTTTGTTGGGGGGGGGGGGGGGGTCTGAGTTTTCTAGGTCTGAGGTCTGAGTCTTCTAGGTCTGAGTTCTCCAGACACCCAATACG
>JAEMWC010002350.1:0-24523 GCA_016490735.1 Pachyseris speciosa | reverse complement strand
GGATTTTTGTTTGTTTGGCTTGCGAGCGACCGAGCATTTTTACGCTTACTTCGCTTGGCTGACTGTTTTTCAACGTTCCTCTGCAGTGTTAAGAAAATTTTGCCCTTATGTTATGAACACGTGATTGCAAAGGGTTCTCGTAAAATTAAAGATTAATATCAATTGTGTTTTCAGAAGTGACTCGGACAATTTCAGCAACTTTTGAAAACACGCGTGACATTCATCTTTAATTTTTCATGCTGTTATTTGTGGTGGTACTCGAAGAAGCATCTTCCAAATCCATTAAGGCCAACAACTCCTTTTCGTAATCGTTTTCTAGGTCGTACAAGGCGCCTGAGTCAACATAAAAACCGAGGGATATTTCGGATTTTCGTTTGGGTTCGATATTAGCCGTGCATCACACGCTTTTTTAACCAATCAGAGCGCGCCTTATATCGAAAATACATAAGCTGTACATACAGTAACGGGTCGCCCAAGTTAAACTAGTTGGGTGACCACCATATATTAGTTAAATTAACAATTAACAGTCTGTCGGTAAAGAGGCATTAATCTAAGTTAGGAAATTAATAATTAAATAAATAAACAACAGAGAAATATAGAATTAAAAGGTTAACAAAGTAGAAATATACATTTAAATTGTTATAGTAGTTGAAATATAATGTAAAGTTAATTCTCTTTTTAAAATACGAGAATTTAGAACATTGAATATTCGTCAGTTCAGTTTATCGAATGTTAAATTTAGTCCTGGTCGTAAAACGAGTGTTCATATTGTGCTTGCAATTTTCTAGTTTCGAAACAATGCATGAATAGTAGAGTTTGGAGCTTTATAAGATCCTGAAGTTTTCACACACATAATACTGTTTGTTTGCTCTGCTTTGTATTAAATGATAATGTTTCACTGCAAGTTGTTTTTGTTGTGTACCAAAGCTATTTTAAGACGAAGAAGGCGTTTGTAAGATTTGAAATAAGCCCCCCTCTCTCATAAGCCCCCCGCTAATGAGACCTGAATTTGTATAAGCCCCCCAAGGGGACTTTGTAATCGCCTAACAAAAGCTGGTCGATGGAATCTTTAAAGTTTCGTTGCGCTTGCAAAAATTTTGGTGGGTGCGACAAAGCGTTCGCACTAGAAATGGCTTCCCTTTGACAATTTTTTTGGCAAATAAAACAAAATTTCGCGTAGTGCGAACAGGCCCTTAATAATAAATACTAGTCATAACTTTTATTCTTTAACTGAATGATTGATTGACTGATTATCTAATTAAATTTGCTACGACCCAATTCAACCGTGTTGTATCGTGTATTTTTGCTACTGGATGGAGTTGATGATTTTCTTTTTTTGCTTCTAGATAAAATGAAGTTGAATGCAAATGAACAGTAACGTGTGGGGCGCGAATATTATTCTTTACGTGAAGTTTAATTCAGCGCCACTGAATCCAGCACATTAAAAGTCGGTTGCCGTTAAAAACCCGCCGCATACATGCCCTGTTAGTTCGGTCTGCGAATGCTTTACAATGCGCAAATGATCAGCCGAAAAAACCTCCAGTAATGTGAAACATTAGTGCAAACTACAAAACACAGCTCATGACAAGAAGAGGGCAGAGTCATCCACTACCAAAGGATCTCACGGAAAAATCCGTTTTGCAGCTTTTACAGTTTTCTTGAACCGGTCACTCGCGTGACAGCTCATGAGGACGCAACCCTGAATCAACTCTGAATCAACTACGCAGTGAAATCGAGAGCAAATAATATAGCCGTGTAGTTTAAATCTACTATCCCCTAAAAAAGAAACAAGAAAATTGTATAATACTCCTTGCAGATCAACCTCGAAGACGCAAAGGAAGCGGGAGCCATTTTGTTCACCTCTGCTATGCGCTATCTACACTGACAGAATAGATATAGCGAGTAGATTTTTGCTAATGGTGTTTTTGTCAGAGCTTATCGACCGGTGTTCTCAGGATGTTCGTCCATGTTCAGGAAGTTGATAAATGTTACTTAACATCTGGAAGCTATCATTGTACTGGTGGTTGTCATGAGTTTATCTGGTCTCTCTTTTTTCTCTCTCTCTCGCTCTTTTTTTTTTTTTTTTTTTTTACTGAATGTTTTCAGACTAGATGCTTGACTGTCTCAGAGAATTACGTTTTGTCTTCTTTGTAATCGTTTGTGTCACCTTGCTTTTTTTTCGGTTTATATACCTACATATTTGCCCCTCTCTTTAGAATCGATTAATTTAAGGAAATCAAAAGTGCCACGCCTAATGTCAACTCACGAAAGCGTGTACTGCGTATTAAACATACTGATAAATTCAACTTTGTGTGCTGGTTCAAGACTATAGCCAAGCTGTTTGTAGGAGACTCCAATACTGAGTTGTAGATTCCGTTCAGTAAGTATCCCTTAAAAGGGAGGCTGACATCTTTTATGTCTTTTTGTTCTTCTATCTCTATGGGCGATATAGCGCTTGTGTAGTTTTCGTACTACAGTGGAACCTATAGCCAGGGAACTAGGGAAATTGGTCTGTTCTGTCGAGGGTTGATTATACAGAGGTCCTTTTACATACATTTAAAAGGTCGGGCTGAAGAATATCGTTCGTTATATCGAGGGCTTCGTTATATAGAGGTTCGTTAAATCGATGTGCCATTGTAGTTTCATGTAGCACAGCTTTCCTGAACTGTTACATTTCCTGTAAAAGTGGGAATTTTAGCAGCTGATTGCAAGAAACGTCCGTCAGATTTAAGCAAAAGATACCATGTCGCATTGCAAAAGGACAAGTCAGTCGTGCGCAGTATTCTGTGCGAGTTTAACTCTGTAACTGGGAACTTTAATTTAAAAACATCAAAACATCGGTTAGGTTAGCGTTAGATCAAAACTCTAATTACTTTTCTCTGAAGCTTATATGCGGTACACTCTTTAAAGGTTGTATGCATTTTGAAGTTAAAAAACTGACTAACTTGACAGCCTAGAAGACAAAGCAAGCAGTGGGAAGAATCAGTTCCTTCGAGTAGCAATGCATGCATGTTCCTTGGCTTATTCACTATTCACACTACTCATTTCTATGTGATGAATTTATTCGTTCTCGTTTTATACTCTATTTGATCGATGTCTACAGATCACTGATTTACCTAGAAGGATGAGTGAAACACGCACGCATTCTGACAGCCAGTCAAGCTCCACAATCGAAGGTAGGGAGACTACTTCGTTTTTGTGTCACTTCTCTCAGGAATGTCGGACTGGCGCAATTCCTTTTTCAGTCTTATTGCATCTATTGATGCAAGTTAATCGAGTCTACCCCAGTGGCAAGATAAAATGCTGCTGGAGTAATTTATCAATCAGGATAATATGGATCGCGATACAAGAAATAGTTCAGTACTGAATACCGCTTTATGCATTTTACGTATCCCCATAAGCTTCCGATAACTAATTTAATGTTTTCTTTTTGTCCCTTTTATGAACGGTGAGAAAGAAAGACGACCAATCCATTCTCCCCGTTACGAGAGATTTCGGTCTGAGGGAGAGAGGTCAGAGAGGGACGACGATGATGGTGAGCAATTAATTCTTTTAATTATTTCTTTTTTTTTTTTTCGATGGAATAACTTTCAATGATTTTATTTTCTGTTCGATCCACTTTATTTAAAATGATCATTCTCAGTGATACTCAATATTGGCAAGGTTTTACACGCCAAGTACAGTGTGATAGTATTCAGCAGTTTCTGTACCTGTCATGATTAATTTTGTATGTTCATCGACAGCGGTAAACAGTATAGCCGGCACCCCACCTCGGGATCCACCGCCACTCAGGCGGGGTCGGATTGTGGAGGACCTTCGAAACCGCCTACAAAGGAAAAAAAGTAAGAGTTCTGGGAAAGAAGCTAGAATAGCAATGGTTTTTAGAATAGAATAACATTTGCCTTAAAAGTAAGCTGTGATCGCTTGATTTTTAAGACTCACTAACGAAGGAGACTTAATAATAACTTAAATGATCCATCTTTGACAGAGAAAGACAATGGGAAAAAAAGTAAGAGTTCTGGGAGACTGAGTTGGAGTTGTATGGAAATATTCCAGTAACGTTAAAAAAAAAGGAAATTGCAAACGCGCGGCCAACCATACTTTACATCACATTCGGGAAATTAGAGGGTTGAGACGTGCGTGCGTTCCCTGACAAACGTCAGTCGTCTTTGCCCTAGTGAACACGCTACCTGCATCTGCTACACCAGTTCGCGTTACTATCTCTTGTGATTTCTCATGGTCGTGTTTACTTTCTTCTTTCTTTGTAGTCCGTTGTTTCAATTGCCGTGGGCAGGGCCACAAGGCCAAGGACTGCCCCTCAGCGAAGATTCGTTGGAGGGCAGTTAACCAACGGAAGGACCGGAAGAGACAGTCAGTGAAAAGAAATGGCGAATCAGAGAGGACACAAGTGGTGAATTACCACTTTCACGGAAAAGTCAGCCATGTTAGATTTGGAGGGCACCAATAAATTACGTGGCGTTCATAGCGGTAATAGAACTGAGTGGAGTGCAGTTCGGTCTGTAATCGGCAAGCGATAAAAGAAAAAAAAAGACGATCGCATAGCGTGAGTCCGACAGACCGAATTACACTACTCAGTTTTGTTACCACTGTTAACCCGATACGTAATTTAATGGTGCCACCCTAGTCGGTATTCTCACGGATGTCTCTGTATCGTTTTGTTATATTTATTACTTTCAATTTTTACTCCAGAATATTTCTTCAATGTATCGTTTTACGTGCTCAGTGTAACGTTAGATTTTTTTGCTAAATATTAAATATTTGTTGTGAAAAATGTTTTCATGGATTCCTTTCGTTCCATTAGCTGTCATTTTTAATCACAGTCATGAGTTTTGACAACGTTTCGTACCAAGTAACGATTGCTATCACTTGTGCGTTGTTCATCAGTCACGGAAACCTAAGAAAGAGCAGAAAGAATAACCGTAGCGCAGAAAAGATTGCTTTCACTAAAACGACGGCAACGGCGAGGAAAACGTTGTATCAGAAAAAAAAAAAAAAAAAAAAAAAAAACCAAGATTCAAAGTCTTTCAACCTTTACAGTGGACAATCAGGGCCGTAGCTACAATGAGGCGAACCGAGAAACTTGCCTAGGTAAAATTTTGTGATTATGCTATTCGTTTTTCTCAGCTTTTCAGTGTGTGTCCTTGGTAAATATTGAGCTGTGTAATTTTAGTTAGGCGTGATCAGTTTTCTTTCAAGTTCCTCTTATAGTGACTTGAGGTTTACATTAAAAAACTGACAGTAAATAAAGATGAAAGAACTTTTTTCTGATATTGCCTCGGCGCCAAATTTCTTCTGGTTAACATCTTGACAGTTTCACAGTTTTAACAAATTTTGCGGTACGCGTTGTATGTAGACAGCCAACAAGTCGTGTGAGGCTAATAATCATCTCATATCCCACAAGAGATATTGCAATAATTATTGTTGTATCAAAAAATTCCAATAAATAGTAATAAATATTTACCAATCAATATTAATCTTACAAGAAAAGCCTGAATACGATTTATCTGGCTATGGCGTTCATGAAGGTTTAGTTGACTGCAGGCGGTGAGCGTTCATATCAGCCACCACGTCAGAAACCGCCCACTGTGCATATCAGTTTAACTTTTTCTGCATTCTCTCAACTTGAACGGCGGAGAGACATGGAATACATTAATTTGCGATTGACAAAACAGAGAGAAATTATAATTATACTAAAATAATGAGAATGTAGATTGGATATGACCGTTGTTCTAGCGTTTCGGGTTCGTGCATCACGGTCATTGCCGGCTTAATATGCACTGAGACTGGTATTATGATTTCTTTCATTTTTGTAGTGCAAAAAGGGATAGATTTTCAGTAGACTCAGTAACGAAAATAGTATGCATCCGTTTGAATTAACTCGTGTTTAATAGAAAGACGAACCCGGTTAGATTTCTTCCCAAGTCGCGTTCTTTTTCTGAAGGCCGTAAATTAGCCACCGGTAACTAAGGTGTTGTGGGTGTTGTGAAGCATACAAAAAAATTTATCTCCTTCCGGCTGATGTTGGAGTTATCAGATGTGTAAAAATCGGAGCCTTTTGGTGGAACTTTGCGGCCCTTTAGCGGTCGACAAGTCAAGATTGGTCGAGATAGAACTGTTGACAGATGATGAAAGTTACAGTAATGACCTAACACATAAACGATGCGTACAGCTAGGATAATCCTCTTTTCGAATTCGCAGGAAAACCCGAATCACGGAAAATACTTCAAGAATTTTTTTTAGTCAGCTTTATTGGGATTTTCGAATCAGTGAGGGTATGAGTTCTCCACGAAGTATGCCAGAGAGCCTTATTGAGTCTGTTACCCGGGAAAACGAGGTAGGTCTCAAACCGTTTTTTTTTTAGGCTGTGCCTTGCAGATAAAGGGCAGTTTTACAAAATGTGCTACACTTTAACAGACCAGTTATCGCGCAATTCATACGCTGGCTGAAGTAATTTCACTCTAATTTCTTTGCATGCAGTCTTTCTAAACTCATTTCGGTCGGCGTAGCTTTTTCGTCGTCTGCTTTTTGTGAACAATTGCTTGAGCAGTCTTGGGCGGTGGTAGTCCTACTCATCGTGTTCAATGTAGCACAGCATGTCAAGTCAGTGCTATGCTTATGAAACAAAATAATTCGGCTTCAGTTGCTGGCTGTTCACTTAACTGAAAAACGTTAAATTCCTTGTTCAACGGTTTGCCCAAAAAAATGGGCTTGTATACAGGAACAAATTCCCGTCAATTAACTGGGTAGAGACGTTACAGCAATAGTTTGTATAGTGGTAGCAACGCCCATTGAGATGACCCTTCACCCCCTCCCGTCAATTCGTTTATTCGCAGAGCCTCAAGTTGCAACACAAATAAATTTCAGCCAAAAAAATGAAGTACCATACTAAATCTGCACCAGTAACTTGCAAAATTATAGCGGACACTAACCTAAGACATGTATGTATACATATTTTATAGAGTATGGATGAAAACTCAGATGTATACAGTTGGGAACAACTGTCTGACGGGACTGGTGAAGAAATTTACACAGGAGCCCGCAATCAGGTAACCGCAGAGAACTAGAGCGAGAGGCGCTTCTTGTTCCCATTTCAGCGCAACCTAACGAATATAACCTTAGTTCGCTGTGCTCGAACAAGTGAAGAGGGAATCGTTCACTGTGTGTCACATATCCCGTCTCGGCTCCAAAGGTTCCTGAATACGCGGTCCATGACACACAGTGAACAGTGAATGTTGATTGAGTATGATGGTCGATCGATTATCTATGAGCATAATACGGTATGCATCTCATTCTGTCGTCAGGTTGGTCAGGATCTTCACAACTTGGATGACGATGATATGCTTTCCAACGGGAGGAGTCACCTTGATCAGCCCACCAGTCCAGGAAACGCTGTAAGCCATATTTACATTTTAAATATAAGCTTAAATGCATGATTACTTATTTTTACTATTATTATTATTATTATTATTATTATTACAATTATTATTATTATTATTATTATTATTATTATTGTTATTATTATGTTATTCGATTCTCTCCAGTTGTCGGTTGTTCTACTGGATAATGTTGATTGTGGTGTCTCAGCAACTCCCAGTAGCTTAGAGACACAACACCTTCCGCAACAGGTGAGCAGTTCCAAGAATGGCCGATAATTGTATTATTATTATTATTATTATTATTATTATTATTATTATTATTATTTATAATCTTTGTCTTTCTCTAGCTGCAGGATCTTCATATCCCGTATGACGATGATGTGCTTTCCAACTTGAGGAGTTTCCTCGATCAGCCAACCAGTCCAGGAAACACTGTAGGCCATATTTACATTTTAATCTTAAATGCAGCAAATTAAAAAAAATATTGCAAGATTGGAACACTGTTGAATAATCCTCTTAAATGCTATTTTAAATTTTAGTGTGTTAGTTATAATTGTTTATAAGTATTTGTGAACCTACATGAGCAATCAGTGGATTGCAGGGATGGCATAGTGGTGAGAGCACTCACCTCCCACCAATGTGGCCCAGGTTCGTTTCCCGGATTTGGCATCATATGTGGGTTGAGTTTATTGTTGGTTCTCTACTCTGTTTTTTTTCCCGTGTACTCCTGTTTTTCCCTCTCCTCAAAAACCAACATTTCCAAATTCCAATTTTATTCGGAATTTCGAGGGCCACAGGTTTGTAACTCATAGATTGTTAAGTGCTACCCTTGTTAAACAGTTATTTATTTTAATATTGCACTATTATTATTATTTTTATTATTATTGTCATTATTATTATTTATAATCTTTGATTTTCTCTAGCTTATAACTTATTAATTGGTTTTATCAAAGTAGAAAAGATAGATGAAAAAGAGAGAGAGAGAAGAGAGGGCAAAAAAAGACGTGTGACTTTGTTTTCTCACAAATCCTACATTCATAATGAAATAGAAAGTAATTTAGAATTGGCCTCTCAATGTCAATACATCATTTCAATTAATGCTTCCTAATTTGTTTAAAAGTCTGTGCAAAGTGGTGCCAATGACAGCCAGGACCAGGAGCCAGGACCCAGAATGATGTCTACAGGATATTCTTCTGGTGATGAGGTGACCATGATGGTGTCTTGTGAAATGCAATGAAAAAAATGTATTTGTGAACACTTGAACATTTGGACCGCACTATTTACAGCATCTGATAAATTCCATTCTTATACTTGAATTGTATTTGCAAGTCTGCCAAAGTGTACTGCAGTGTGTTTCTGTGTAGTTAAGTGTTTAATTCCTGAACTGAACATGATATATATTTTTGGTCAAAATGAAAGTCCTTTGCCTTCTAAACCTAATTATTAATTAATCATGAATAATTAGGGTTAGGAGGCTAAAATAATTTTTACATTAATTTCATTTAGACCTATAACGTATACATTATAATTATTAATATCTTGTGGAAAATTATACACATTTTATTAGCCTCACTCTATTGAAATACTTACAATGACTGCACTATTCATGTACTAATAATACTAATGTTATTGTATTTGAAATGATAGGTTCTTTCGGTGACTAGGAATTTAGCACAGTTGGTGCGACAAAGTTTTGCAGGTGTTTCTTCAGGGTTACAAGGGGCTGGCAGTGGTCAGCTATTATCATCATTTGACAGTAGCAGTCTTTCGCCAGGTAATAGCAGGTCAAGTCAGGTGCGTAACATGTATAATTTCAATGTGGTCCTGCTCAACCCTGGTGTTGACAATATTCCCCGTCGGAGCTTCAGACAAGAACTTCGAGACAACGGGCGAATTGTCCAATTATCTTTGGCACGGGGCGCACAAGAAGCAGAGGCATGGAGAGCATTGGTCAGTGCCTTTCCTCTCCTTAGAGGCATGCAGAGCAGGTAATTAATTTGTCATTCAAAGGATCTGACTGTGTTGGTCTTGTCTTTTAATTTAGTTTTAAAAAGGAAGCCATTTCTATTGTAAATATCAAGTGCTTCCTGTTATGGAAAAGTGCATCTCTTGAATGATACGAAAGACTGATTTTGTCAACAACAACAAAAAAATAATTCACCAAAATGAGTGACTCAGTCATTCCTACACAAAGCCAAGGCTGTAAAGACTAAGACTGCACATTTTACATAAAAGCCCCTGAAAATTTTAATTTGTTGACAATACAAATTTTAGGAATTAATGGAATGTCAAATTGTCATGGCTTTACGCACAGGGAGTACCACAGGTAACCCAACACAAGGTTAGGGGTTGCATTCCCCTTTGTTGAATGCAGTAAAGATGGAGGATCTGCCAATTCAGATCAGAAAAATGATGCCAAAACTCAAAGACATTGTGCAGAATGATAATAAGAAAGAATATGAGCTTGAACTTAACCACGACAAGAATGATAAAACAAGCTGCACTCATATGAGAAAATGACATTAATAGTTATTATTATACCCTTTAGCACATCCATAATCCTCTTCTTTAACACACTCAAATTTTTTATTTCTTTATAGGAATGTAGGTGACGGTTTTGAAATTTTAGTCACAGACAAAACTTCGAGAAATACTCTGATCCCTGCAAATGCTCCAGATTGTGGATTTACTGCACGGGAACTTCACAGAGTAGCAGGACAAGGTTCCCTTTATCTTCGCTTGGTTGAAGCTAATTCCCCTGGTCAGGTAATCTAATGCGATGTTTCTTAAAGGTGCTAGTTTGCTTATGTTTTTTTTTTAAACACACAATACTGTTTCCTGCTCGGTAAATAATCAAGTTTTACTGCAGTTGTTTGAGATGTGTACTTAAACTATTCAACAGGAAAACAGCATGTTGAAAGGTTTCAAATAAGCCCCCCTCTCTATTAAATATAAGCCCCCCTCTCAGACAAGTCCCCCACCCGCCCCCGTTAATGGTAAGGCCAGAAATTAAATAACCCCCTCCCCCAGGGGGTTTAATAGAGCTTTTTCAGTTACCATAATGCAAAACACAGAAGATGAATCAGATACCGGTAACTTCAAAAATCTTAAAATGTGACTTCACAAAATTAATATTTGAATGTTTGAAAATATGAGATTTGTTGACATTTTCAGGAAAGAGAGATGAAAAATCAGCAAGTAAAGGCAAATTGACCCTGAGATATTAGCACTGTTGTGCTTTGTTGACTCCATCCAAATTCTTCTAAATTTGATTTGTTCATAATGTTATTGAACTATGAAAATTTACAAGCATTTGTATGTAATTTCCCGAGCATGTAACAGTGCAAATATCTTGCTCTCAAACTGTAGGAAAATGCAGATTTTTGGCAAGTAGGATGTTTTCCTCAATTCTTTCTTAGTTATTTCCAGAATCCCATATTTTCACAACTAATTTAGGTTTTGTGATGTCATCACTTGAAGACTCTATTATTTCTTTCAGAGCCAGATTGTCAGGCAGCAAGGCTCATCTGCAGGTAATGGAAAAAAAAAACCTAAATTCTTTGTTAAATAATTCTATATATGGACTCAACAGTTAAAATCTCTGTGAGATACTGATATTTTCAGAACACAGTGCAATTACTCGAAGTGCGGACCGAAATACCTCTAATAATTGTTAACAAATTAATATTTATTTAATTATTTAATAAGAATATATATGTCATAATTACTACTACACGATTAAATACAAATCAGGTTTACCACAAAAGCCATGCTAACTTAATTACAAATAATTAAATAAAATTAATAGACTATAATTATTTACTAGTTGAAATTTGATACAATACACAAGGACTGGTCATTTTAACCCTATTTAATTGTCAAATGCCATGCTTTTCATTGTCATCTAATTTTAAAGGAAGACGATCAAGTCCAGGCTTTGTGTTTCGTCAAACATATCTTTCTGGAGGTAAGTGTGGAAGTTTTTCATTTGGGAGTTTTGTTAATGCAATGCCATCTTGAATATTCATACCAGTTTGTGTAACCAGCTTTGGTATGTGAGTCAGTTGTTCCAAGTCACATAGAGTAGAACAGGAATAGAATGTTGATGCTAGTGCAATTACCCATAAACATAAAGCAATGTTGAAAGTTAGATCTCTTCCATAAAAATATACCAGAAAGGACAACCTAAAAAGAATCCTTTTTTTTTTTTCAAACATTACGTGTATCTTTCACTTTGCCCTTAAGTATTAATATGTCAAGTAACTTTGATATGGCCATAATTTAATTACTTGTAACTCAGCAACTAGGTCTGGTGCTTTGGAGTCAGAAGCAAGAGCAAGAGTCCCTGGAAGTGATACACAATCCATTCTTGCATCATCACGCAACTCTGCAAGAAGCACTAGCTCTGGTGACAGCTTCAGTTCCACATCCCCAAGACCATCTAGTTCAAGGGCGAACAGATCATTGTTCCAGACTGGAGTAGGGGCAAATAACAGGATGCAGGGCTCCAGGTATACAACAACAACACCAGTTGTAAGCACCATTTATTCCACCAGGGCTGATGGACCAGCCAGTGCCTCCTCCAGCAGAGCTTTAACAGGCACTGGTTTTGCAAGTAGAGTTGGTAGACCTTCTGGTACAAGGCCCATGACTACTGGATCAAGTTCAACATCTACCACTACCACTGCCAATATTCCTGTAACTGGGGTAAGGGCTAGACCTGTTAGCCATCAAAGGGGAAGGGGGCCACTAGTCAGTTCATCAGGAACTCACACCATAACAACAAATACAAACACTAGCCCTGTAGTGGTAAGTAGTCTCAACAGACTGTCTAGGGGAAGGACAGTTCAAGGTAGGTCAACCTCTACAAGTACCACATCAACTAATACTATTAGTGGAAGGACAGTTCAAGGTAGGTCAACCTCCACGATTACCTCATCAATTAATACTATTAGTGGAAGGACAGTTCAAGGTAGGTCAACCTCCACAATTGTCACATCAACTAATAATATTAGTGTTACTAATGGAGGGAGCACCAATGCAGCACCAGTTGTGGTGGCAACTGTAGCACCTAGTTCAACCTCATCAAGCATCCCCATAACCAATGCTGTGCCTGCTGTTGGATCTGGCAGTGTGTCTATCAGTCTCTCAAATAGTACTAGTGGAATTACTACAGCATCCACACAGTCTAGCATGCTTCTAGTCTCAACAAACAGTTTGATTACCACCACCTCTACTAATACGAGCAATACTGGAAGTATTCCGACAGGGACTTTAAACACCATAAATGTTCTGAGTCAATCAGTGACCAGCAGTGGTGTTGTAAGACCAGGTGATGTGGGAGGTGCTTCCAATAATACAACGGATGCTCATCAAGAAGTAGCAGATAGGGAAGATACACTCCAAAGCAATGAAGGGGATGGAAGCTCTTCAGAGGAAGATACAGTTGATCAGAACCCAGGTCGCAGATGGCGTGCAAGTCTTCCAGTAGAAGTTGACTCAGACAGTGATGCTGATGATGGAGCTGGGATTGGAACTGAAGTATCTGTTACAGATAATGCTCCTCCAACCACTTCAGCATGCACAGCCACTACTTACACAGGTATTATTTTTTAATATCTTTTCACACAGTATCATTCAGTGGAATTTTATTGTATGTTTGGAAATAATCATACTGTCATAAAGCGAACAGCTTTGAGATAATTATATTAATATATATGTAACCACAAGCTGTACAGTTATAATTTTGTGACACTATTTAAACTGTACTTGCCATTACTATTGCATTGAAAATATGAGATAAAATATTCATTTCATTTTCACTGTATTGTTTCATTCTTCTTAAAAAATCTTTATAGGGTCACAATTAAAAACCTCTATAACTACAACAGCCGTGCTCAGGCCATCTGCCGAAAATTCAAGTGCAATTATTACAGGTATTGTGAGTATGTTTAGGATAATTTACATGTAAGAGCTACACAATAGGAATGGATTGCAAAAGAATGATAGTCACAATTTCAACTTGCAAGCTATAACCCCACTTCTTATTAAGCTGAATAGCATCTCATCTCAACAGCTGCGTTTTTATTTTGGTATGATTTGCTCACAAACCATGTTCTGATTTTGTCTTCAGTCTTTTCTAGTCTTAATTGTCTTGTCTAAAGCATTCTCAAAAAATAATGTAATTCTCTGCATTAAATTAGAGGTGATGGATATGTGTATTGTAGATTTAAGGGAGATTATAAATTGGGTTGTCATAATTGAGGGCTGGGGGCATAAACTGCCTAATGTATGTAGAGTTTTAGGTGTTTTTTTGCATACGTTATTTCTCAAAAAAGAAAAAGAAATTGGTGAAAAAAAAATACGGGACAATGTTTTTGAATCAAAATGCAGTTCACATGCAAAAATTTGGACAAATCCAAGCGAACTAAAAAAACGGCCGAAAATTCCACATAGGCAGTTTATGCCCCCAGCCCTTCTATTGTAAACACTGATTACATTTCTCCATATAGGCACCATCGAGTTACCAGACGCAAGTGTGCTGCTTGATCTGTTGCCCCCAAATCAGGGTATGAGTTATCAAAATGATATACTGGTCAACAGCTACATTACCTGTCTACTTTACCAGAATTCTCACACGAAGCAAAATTTTTCAAGCAGACAATGATTTGACTCTAAGCTTGGTGCTTTATAATGTACTTAATTAGAGTATTGACTCCTAATGATAACCTATAGAAGTTTGTAAAACAGCTTCATATGCAGTCACATACTTCGCTGTTGTCAGTTTTATTATCACAAAAAGCATACATTTAAAATAACTGTCATTTTGTTGTTTTGTAGGCCAGTTAGCAAGTGCATTGCAAACATCCGTTTCAATGACCCAATCTACAAGGCTACCATTCAATCATCCATGCAACTTCCATGTGGTGAGTGATTTATTTATATTCAGTCTTGAATCACTGGGAAACTTCTGAATTTACAAGTTAGTTAACGAGTAGATGCAGCTGTATGGTTACTGTAATTGTCATTAAAATTTCAGCTTATGGAAATGGTACGTATATATGGACACTCGAGCAGACCAGCGCTAATGTGTGTCTGTAGTGAGAGACAGTGGCTTTTGTGGAGGTAAGAATCACATCATTATGTCCACAAAGAGTAAAAATATTTCATTTCACAACCTTCATTCAGACTGTTATAGATGTTTTAGAATTTTTCATAAAGAAAAATCAATCATCAGCAACAACCATTAACAATGTTGATGTGATTTACTCATACCAGGCCCATTTTTGAACACAGAGATATTTCTAGTGTGGTGAATGAGCAATTTTTGTTTTGGGTGCAATCATCTGATGGAACTATGGGAAAACAAGGTAAAGTCAGACAGTAAACAGTTTGACAGTAATATATTATTGTGTATCAACTGGGACAACAGCTCAGATCAAACCTCCACTAGTCAAACAATTATTATGCTCAAGTAAGTCAAGCAAGGAATACAGTTACTTGCCACTTTTCTATTACTTGAATTTGTGGAATGAGTTTTTAATGGACTATAATGGCCATTATACCTTGGAAAGTATAAGTTACATAAGAAGAAATTACACACATATTGATAAAAATTACCAATAGCTTAAAAGGAAGAACAAAGAAAATTCAAAACTGTGAAATCATAACCTTTCTAAAATTATATTACCTGGATCAATGAAATTGTTGCATCATGTATTGTTGCCCCACAATTGACACACAATTTACACACACACACTGTTGTATGGTTTCTCTTCACAGGCTTCTGTGAAGATCCTTTTTACTTTTTTATTGCAAAGCAAAAGACAGTGTTAAGATAACTTGTGTTGGTTTCAGGACTAGAAGCCCTAAAACATCAGAGCAGTTCAGGAGTAGTGGCTATTGTTTGCAATGTTGATGGTTGTAAAAAGGTTTTGCGAAAGATTACAGGTAGTCATGACATGTATTTTAAAAATGAACCATTTAGACATTTACCTCTTGTGTTCAACACTCGCTATTTCCACATCACATTAACTGAGAAAGTGAACTGGTTGTCAAAATGGCATTGATATTAAAAGTAATTTGCTTTTATGCTTCAGGAGACAATTTAAGAAAGGGTAACATGGCCATTAGACAATTGCTTCTGTAATGAGTATGTAGGAATGAATTGGCTTTAACCTTCTTAATTGACAGCGCCATTTCATTAATACTTTTAATAAAAGTTTAAAATTTGTAAATTATTGTAATCATTCAAAGTCAAACTATAAAGAGACACTTCAACATTTGTTTTCCCATGCTTCTGGGATTTGAACCTTTATTAATAATTTAGTAATATCTTCTCCTGAACTCCTTAATATGAGAAATTATCATCTATTTATAAATTTTTCTTTAAGAACCGCCGAGTGTTGCCGAGTTGAAAAGAGCTCTAGAGGAAACATTGAAAGAATTTCAAGAACAGAAAAGGAGATGGTAATTGAGTAAAATTAAACTGTATAATCTAGGAGAAGGTGCTGTAAATGTGCCCTAAAGAGACACCATGTTATTGAAATTGTACTGTACATGTACATGCAGTATTTAACGTGAGTTTATTAGCTTAGTTTATTAGGCAACACACAAAGTTAGTTGAAGTTATCAATTCCTCTAACTATCACAGGTTGGCATTAAAAACAGAAAGAGAATTGAAAAGGGAACAAGATCTGGCATTTGAAAAATCCCTCAAAGCTGACAAAGCAAAGGTTTGAGACATTAATTAATAAACACATTTTGGCAAATTATCATACCAAGTCACTTTTTTTATAGATCCTAATTCAGTCTGTATTATGATTTTTCACGTGTTCATTACAGGAGCTAAGGAAAAGGAATACCAAAGCCTGTCAATGTGAACCAGTTGAAGAGGTATTAAATACAGTCAAGTCTCCACTAACGGACACTCTCGTAAGCGGACAGCTCTACTCACGGACACTTTTTGCAATTCCCCTTTTTACCTCCCAGTCAAACTCTGTAAGCAGACATGGACAGTTTTGAAAAGGAAAATTTGGACTTTTCTGTTGTTTGTAACTCTCTCTCCTAAGCGGACACCCCATGTATCATAATTGACACTTGGCAATGAAATTTGTCTTTAATTTGCAATTAATCAACAAAAATACCGTATGACCTTTGACAGAGCAACAAAACATTGAAGATCGGTTTGTCAAATCTCCATTTGTCCGCGGGAAAGAAAGCTGTCAAACGAAAAGAAAAAAACAACAACAACAGTCAGACGTAAAAACAATGTTCAATGCATCCTGTATATTTCTTCACTTTTATTTTTGACTTTTAACATTCGACATCAATAAAGAGTTTCAGTTTGTGGCTATTTTTGGCTACCTAATAATTAACAATTATTGGTAAATATCCACCAATTTCACTGACACTGAGGTGAATAATAATTGTTTTAGTATATACCACACAAGTTGAATAATTAGCGGATCAAGACATTACTTTACATTGTATCTGTGCCTATATACTGACAAGCGGTCGGATATTGTAAAATCTCTCACGCCGGCTGCTCGGAGGTGAATAGTACTTGCTAATCACCTCCAAGTTAACCAAGCAGAACGCACGAAAATCACTATTCACTTGTGTGGTATATACTAAAACATGTTTAACACCCACTAATTAACTCTCACATAAAGCAGCTGCTTATGGGAATAATTCTCGTAAGTGGACAGCTCTACTAACGGACACTTTTTCCAATTGCCAAGCAAGTCCTGTAATACATTACTCAAAATTTAAGCATTTTCATTAATGATATTAAATTGTAATTATTTTCAATTAAAAAAGATAAAAGAAAAATGTTTTAATCCATTCATTGAGGTATTACAACTAACATGGGAAAATGGTATGTTTCCCATACATGCATGACACCAGTGACACCAATAATAATTATTGCAGTCACTCTGTCAGTACTTAAAATAACATGTGTCTGATTTTTAACATAACAGTCCATTAACAGAACACCAGTGACATGTTGACTTTCTCTGCTAAATCCCTTCACAGCAAGTAAACAGAGAACAACAACAAGAGGGCAGTGATGAACAACCTCAGCAAGAAAGAAGACAATGCCCACAACAAGAAAGTACAGCCGAACCACCAGCAAAAAGGCTTAGATCAGAAGAAGAGCTGAGAATGGTTATTATTTTACCTGATAACAGAAGGCACACACTGGATATTCCATTGCAAAACACATTGGTGGTGAGTGTTCTAATGCATGCATTTTCATTTTCCTTGAAACAAGTATGTCCTCTCTACTGAGATGCCATGTTCCCTGACTGTACTTGTTACATTTTAATTGTCCCATGCTCATAATCAGGGCCTGATAATCAATAGCTAATCGTATTCACTATGATTTCCTTGCTGGAAAATCTGCTTGTTCGCCTTACTTCTTCATATACTTTGAATGGGATTTTTAGTCAGAAAAACTTATTGAATTAAGTCAAAAAGGACAAATCATTCTAAGAAAGAATGAAATGAACTTTAAGCATCCTTGAATTAATATCAAATTGTGTTATCATTTAAATCTAGGATCTGTACCAACAAGTGAGAAATTTGCTTCCTGATCAATCGACACCTATCAGTCTACACTGCCCACTTGACAGCAACATTTCAAGAAAGCTACATGAAAGCGGCATGTCTATACGGGACTTGGGGCTGGAATCAAATGTTGTATTGAGGGTATCCTTACATGAAGAAGATGAAAACGAATCTGAAGACACTTAGAAAAGTTATAGAGTTCTACTAGTAGCCATTTCCTGTTCTTCAACATGAATATATCTGTAATTGTGCTTGATCAATATCAAGTGCAGCTGTATTCTATGTGAGGGTAGGCAGGACACACTGTGCAGGTGATCGATACATAGCAATTGCTGACTCCTGAAATGCACCCAGTGGTGCACACAGTTGAGGACTGCAGCATTAAGAGATTGGAGAGTGTATTCTAGAGTATACCTGTAGACCTCTTTAGCTTATATATTTTGTTTTCACAATGTAAGTCATGTGATGTTCCCAAAGGGATTTGCCTTTTGACTTTTCATAAATTATGCCTATATATGCACATGAATAAGACAAAATTTCAAAAATGCATTTCTCTATGGTTACATCGCATAACCTACACAGGGAAGACAATACATACCAGCTAAAGAGGTCTACTGCATTCTCAAAGAAAAGGTTTGAGGGAAGTGCTGACTCCTGAATGCACTGACTTATGAAAGTGCTTGCAGTTGAGGAATGCAGTATACATTACCCTGCAGTGATTGGGTTTACTTGAAAAATGCATTGCTAAAATGCAGTTGTCCCGGCAACAATGAGTCGAGTTGGTTACTCGATGATACCCCCTGAAAGTCTTAGAATGCTCTTCTGTTCTGAAAGGGAATGCTGAGAAGAGTTGTGTAGCAAGAGATCTCCATGGCCATGGTGACTATCTGTGTCCTATGGACATCTTGCCTAAGACTTGAAACAGGATAATACCCTCTTGTGAATGAGGGGGGGACCGGGTAACCATTTGAATAAAGACCACATCTTATTGTAAACCAGAGTTGGAACACATATTTAATTCTCAAATCCAACAACACTTCGAGCCAGAAATGAAAATAATTTATTATTGTTACAAAGCTGGGGTACTTACCTCATCATTCCTAGAATACGTTTCTCAAGACCTGCTGCAGTCCAATGGCAAGCATAAGGCCAATGACAACTATGAACAATTTCACTTTGTATATTCTAACCTTACACGGTTACATTAAATAACATTTTTGTAAACAAGTGTCAGGCCCTCTGTGTAGATGTTGTTAGCCCATTGCTCAGCTTAGTTTCGACCTAATGTAAATTCCAGAGCTGTCATTAAGGTTTTCAGAAGATGGTCTCTTGGATAAAGTAGCCAGTCCAAAATTGAGCAATTCTTTCTACGGCTGTTATGTTTTACTCATTTTCAGACTGAGAGTAACCAGCTGATTTTATTATAGTAGCCGGCTATAAAAGTGTGTTGCCCACTTCTAATGACAGCTCTGAAATTCTGATGCGTCGTACACCTGTAACCCTAAGAACCAAGTTCCTTGCACTTTGGAAATGATGTGTGAAGGAGCCAGGGTCAATGCCTTAATGCCAGTGCCCAATGATGTAATCACCTAACCTGAGACAAATGCTTAGCACCCAGCCCACATGACTCTAACCTGTTGTCTGGAGGTGACTCACATCAGTTTTCAGCTTGTTTATTTTAGTGGACCATTGCTACCAATAGACCCATTTGGCTAACTCAATGTTGTACCCAATTCAAATCTCCTGGGCTTAAGATTCTTTGTGTATTGTATTTGCATTATAATGTAACATTCATATTTAAATGGTACGGAAATACCTGGAACAAAACGTTTTGATCCCAAAGGGTTTGAATTGGGTTACAACATTGAGTAAGATGAATGGGTCTATTTTAGTAACGCTGTAAGTTAATAACTTTGTAGTGGTTTCAAACAAATACCCAGTCATTGTTGAACAAGTTGTAAAAGATGATAGGTTTTTTTTAATTCAGGTAAAGGAGAGGTAGACTTTAATTAGGGCTAGGAGAGAAAAAGAATTGAGATTTAACCTAATTGTAGGTTTAAATTTTTTTACCTGCAAGACATATATCCATACCATGATATCTGCAATTGTAATTGTAAAAGGATTGTGATGTATTTTTATGTTTTAGCTATATTTTTATATTAGCCTGATATTTACCCATGTATAAATAAAAGTAATGGTGATGATGATGATGAGCTGCCAGTCAATACTGAACCCACAACAATTTCAAAGATGCAAGTTATTATCCTTTTCTTCTTACCAACCCAAATATTTTATTTCGGCTGGTATTAATTGTTGATTCAGTGATATTTACAAGGGCTTGCAACTAGAAGTGTAAACAAAAGGATATCATTTAAGCACTAAACTAATACACCTATCAATGTTTAATAAGCCCGAGAGCGGGTGGGGTGGGGTGTCAGTCATGGGGATTTGACATTTTCGGCAAAAAAAAAAAACTCAAATTCAACACTTCCGGGATGACATAAATGGTCAAAATCTCGGGCTTAATACTGATAGGTGCATAAATCACATTATTTTTTCCTTCAAAAGCTTGGGAAAAAGTCTGTTGAGCCATTACAATTCACAATTCTAGAATAAGGCATTTGACTGACTCTGTTCTGTGTTGTACAACACAAATGTAATAGTTCTTATTTTACGAGAAATTTTGCGCCACAGGGTCTGGCTGTGTATCGTAGCAAAAATTGTTGACATTTTAAAGTGAGACTCTGATGATTACCCGATTCAGTTTTACTACATCGTTTCTAAATTGCGCTTGTGTTTCTATCGTGGTGACAACTGTAACGGTGAGCTATATATTTCGCAGTTGACTCATAGGAGCCTTTGATTTAGTATCTTTGTTATATAATTTACTTTATTTGTATTATTAATATTTGTAATGTATATTCTAAATAACTTGTTATTTTGGATGAGGACCTCTGTAGATCACCTTTCCTTAAAATAAATATTATTACAGGGTTTCCTTTTCAAATGAAATTGTAATCAACTAGAGAAAAACAGGCAGAAAATAGTGGGTGCATTAGATCCCAATGGAGTGCCAAAGGTGCAACCATTAGGTCATCTATTTTGTTTAAAGACCGAAAATTATTGACAGAAAGGATTCTGTTCACAGGTGGCAAAGATCACTCGTTGCCGGCTGAAAAGGAAAACCCTGTATTGTTATTATTATGATCATCGTCGTCATCATCATCATTATCGTTATTATTATTATTAGTGGTTACCTGGTCCCCCCCTCTTGGAGGGTATTACCTAGTAGTCTCAGGTTGACGCCCATCTACCAGTGGCTTTTAGACTCCTCCATTAACTGACAGACAACAATGATTTCCAAACAAAGCCAACTTGTAAGCTAAACTATGACTTATTCAAAATGAGCTGAAAGTGTCAACAATCAAAAGAATAACACTGAGACTACTAGGGGGTTTCATCGAGTGACCAACTCGACTCATTGTAGCCAGGACTAGTTATAGACAGAGAAGCAAAAGACAAGTAAGCTACATGTACTGTTCTTGATAACAACAACTGTAATGTACAGTACTGTATCTTACAGGGGACGGCTTTACCAGTGCTATCAGAAAAATTCAAGACCTTGCATGATAGGAGGCAATAGTAAGAGTCATGACAGCTGCAATTCTCAACTGAATTCATCTTAAGGTGCAATTCAGGAGTCAGCTTTACTGTACCTGCATGCCCTTTGACATCAGTACAGTAATACATGTACACATGCTGCAAATTTCTCTACTGAAATCTATTATAAAAATAAAAAATTCAGGAGCCAGCATCATCCAGAAATACATTTACATGTATCTGTGTCTGTTCTGATCTATCATGACTTGAACTGTTTACATTGTAGAACCAAAATAAAGAATTAAAAATTGTCTGACTTGAATATAAACGTTCATTCCTTGGTTTCCATCTTCCTCAGCTGTGTCAAATGTTTCATGCAGCACCACAAGGACATGTTCTGGAACATGTAAGGAGACTGGAGCCACCTCCACTCCAGAAAAATTATCCCCTTCTGGTAATGGTGCATTTGGGTCATCTCCATACATGACCAGATCTGCTGGTATGCTGTCATTGATGACCCCTCTCACACCAGAGTAATTGGATGAATGATGTTGCAAAATGCCAGAAATCCACAGCTGATGCGGGGAAAACCCATGCTCTGTGGAAAGTCCGTGATTATTGAAAGTTTCCACAAACTGTGCTAAAGCATTATTAATCCTTGGCATGTAAACATAATGCAATGAAAAGATGTCTACCTCATTGTTACGGTTGAGGACGCCGGTCTGTTCCAAATGTAAAAAGATATTTTTATAAATAAATAAAATGCAGTGGACTACTTCACGCCATAATCTCTCAATCCTTGTGTTGTGAACACTTGGCCCAGTGATAAAACTTCCACGACTCTCCCCCCTATAATGAATCATGACATCCCCTACAGCGATGTTCTCTCCTCCATCATCCGCTCTGACACGTGAAGGCAGACCCCACACATTAATTGCCTCTCGAAACAATGACAACACCGTAGATGCCCTGTTATTGCTACTGCACCTAAGATAAACAATTAACCGAGAATAACCATCAATGCCCCCATGGATTACAAATCGCCAATGGCGTAATTTTAGGTTGCTATCTATGTGCCAGAGAAAATTAGGATGTGGTACTCGGTATGGTCGACGTGGAATTTGCTGTGCCCAGCGGCAGGCTCGACCAATAGGATCAAGGTTGATCAGGGCATCTCGCACCCTCCATCTCTGGACCCAGATACCACGTTGTCTTAGTGCACCTTGCATGTAGCGCTCTCCACAACGGGGCATTGACAAAAGTTCATCTTGCACCATTTGTTGCAAGTCTCCATCCTGGATGGGGGAATATGTTAAAAATGAAGCTGGTATCTCAAGATTATTGGCCCTTCTTCGTATGGTCCATCTGGATACACCCAAAATGCCTGCAACACTGGTCCAAGAAAAGTGACATGAGCGCAAAAGCATTATCTGCTCTCTGGAAATTTCATAAGCTGGACGGCCAATGGCACCAGTATGCCGGATAGGAGCCCTGTAGCAGTTAGGAGTGAAAACTGGCAGATTCTGGAACAAATCCTTGATCAACTCAAGTTCTCTGGCAAGATTCCTGAGGTTATTAACTTCATTTGGTGAAAACTGAGGTGATCCTTCCACAAAAGTAAGGACCTGGTGCATGTGGCGAATTGCACCACCCAATCTGAGAAGCAAAAAGTCTGCAGTCTCCCTATCCAAAGGAGATTCATTACACCTATCTATTTCTTGCAACAGTTGCAAAATAGATGACACAAACTGCTGCAATTGCCTGTTGGCATCTACCCTGATCACAAGAAAAAAGCAGTGAGCAAAATAGTCCATAATAAACAGAATGCAAAATAACTGAAAGCTACAGACTGCATGAATTAATTTTTGTTTCATGGCATCAAGCTTACAGAATAACATGAAATTAAAGGAGGAAATTTGCACGGTAGAATACATGTAAGTACTGGTAATGCGATTAATAATAATAATAAAAATAATAATAATATGAAATTGATATAGCGCTTTATCAGAAAGCACTTAACACTAAGATAAAAAATTGATGTTTAAAAAGATACATATTAAGGGCAGACTTACATGTAAAAGAGTCAAAATTGCAACTGTATCACAACCTGGGAGGTTTTCAAGCTTGAGGATTGTACTTGTACATGGTCGTAGCATGAGGAGGGGCCACGGCCTGTCCCCCCTTCCCAATAATTTTGACAGGCACCCTTTGTCTGTTAAAAAAGGGTTTTATATAAAGGAGAAGGTCCTACTTCTAGGAGATATCCCAGTAATCTAATGGATAAAAGCCTCTCAGAAGTTCACTTCACAAACAGAAAGGCAGCTCTTTAACCGGAAACAGAAAGCACAAAACAAAATTCTACTCTTTGTTACACAGCTGCAATAAAACCAACAGCAATAAAAAGAATGACTCTTACCTTTCCACATAAATGGCAGTAATCAACAGAAATAGGAGAATCTTTGTCGGCGTCATCGCGTGCGTGTAAGAAGTGAAGCCAAGTTAACGTATACTAAATAAGCACGAAATTCGTAACGGCGTTAGTCGAAGCGGCAAATAAATGGTGAAAAATATATGACGCGATAAAGACAATAAAAATAAGAAAGTGACGATTAAGGATGACATTTGCGAATACACAGAATTTAACTCCTCAACGAGCGGTTACATCTGAAATACCTCGTCATGTAAGACGGCACTTTAAACCATCGCAACAAGCTTCAGTGACGAAATATCCATGGAGACTGCAATTTCCAACAGTTCAAGTTACATGCCATAGCCATGGCAACCGGCTTTCGAAAGTATCACATTTCGTTTCGAAAGTATCACATTACTTTTCGAAACCCATTTTCGACCTATGACGTTACTTTTCGAACGATTTCGTTTCGTTTCCTCATATCATGATTCGAAACATAATTTTGCTACAGATGGCGCGCCATATGCTACAGATGGCGCGCCAT
>JAEMWC010002349.1:0-24591 GCA_016490735.1 Pachyseris speciosa | reverse complement strand
TTTAAACACGTAATTTTTTAACTTCACATTTTCTGAAGTAAGAAATTTGGAAAGAATATAACTTTTTACCTTCATACTTTCCAAAACGAAAGCAAAAACTCGTAGCTTTAACTTACAAATTGTCCATAGGCATAAGACCTTATCAGCTGTGAGATTGACTAAATTGACCAACAGGGCTTAAATCCAACTTGGTTTGTTTCAAATCTGTCTTTGTATATTCTGACCACTTGTCCATTTACAGTAACGTTAAGCACATAAGAGCGTTTATTTTTCCAGTGGTGTGTGGCAAATATCTCTTTAATATCGCAAACTTATGTAGACGGAAGTGTACATGTAGTTCAAAATTAGTACGATATCCTTAAAGACCAAAACATTGTTTCGACTAAAAATTGTGGAGAAAATCACACATGCTTTATAGATAGGGTCAAAAAGGGTCCATGGAAATTTCCATGTACCCTGTAACAGTATGGTTAATTTAAAAATTCTTTACCAGAAGGGTACATGGAAATTCCATGTACAGTGCAACAGTGAGACTAATTCCAATAATCTTTGCCCTGTAACAGTGAGACTATAATTCAAAAATTCTTTACCACAAGGTTCCATGGAAATTTCCATGTACCCCATAACAGTGAGGCTATAATTCAAAAATTCTTTACCACAAGGTTCCATGGAAATTTCCATGTACCCCATAACAGTGAGGCTATAATTCAAAAATTCTCTACCACCTGGGTCCATAGAAATTTCCATGTACCCTGTAACAGTGAGACTATAATTCAAAAATTCTTTACCACAAGGTTCCATAGAAATTTCCATGTACCCTGAAAGAGTGACACTATAATTCAAAAATTCTTTATCACAAGGTTCCATGGAAATTTCCATGTACCCCATAACAGTGAGGCTATAATTCAAAAATTCTTTACCACAAGGTTCCATGGAAATTTCCATGTACCCCATAACAGTGAGGCTATAATTCAAAAATTCTTTACCACCTGGGTCCATAGAAATTTCCATGTACCCTGTAACAGTGAGACCCTAATTCAAAAATTCTTTACCACAAGGTTCCATGGAAATTTCTATGTACCCCGTAACAGTGAGGTTATAATTCAAAAATTCTTTACCACATGGGTCCATAGAAATTTCCATGTACCCTGTAACAGTGAGACTATAATTCAAAAATTCTTTATCACAAGGTTCCATGGAAATTTCCATGTACCCCATAACAGTGAGGCTATAATTCAAAAATTCTTTACCACCTGGGTCCATAGAAATTTCCATGTACCCTGTAACAGTGAGACTATAATTCAAAAATTCTTTACCACAAGGTTCCATGGAAATTTCTATGTACCCCGTAACAGTGAGGTTATAATTCAAAAATTCTTTACCACAAGGTTCCATGGAAATTTCCATGTACCCCATAACAGTGAGGCTATAATTCAAAAATTCTTTACCACAAGGTTCCATGGAAATTTCCATGTACCCCATAACAGTGAGGCTATAATTCAAAAATTCTTTACCACCTGGGTCCATAGAAATTTCCATGTATCCTGTAACAGTGAGACTATAATTCAAAAATTCTTTACCACAAGGTTCCATGGAAATTTCTATGTACCCCGTAACAGTGAGGTTATAATTCAAAAATTCTTTACCACATGGGTCCATAGAAATTTCCATGTACCCTGTAACAGTGAGACTATAATTCAAAAATTCTTTACCACAAGGTTCCATGGAAATTTCTATGTACCCCGTAACAGTGAGGTTATAATTCAAAAATTCTTTACCACATGGGTCCATAGAAATTTCCATGTACCCTGTAACAGTGAGGTTATAATTCAAAAATTCTTTACCACAAGGTTCCATGGAAATTTCCATGTACCCCATAACAGTGAGGCTATAATTCAAAAATTCTTTACCACAAGGTTCCATGGAAATTTCCATGTACCCCATAACTGTGAGGCTATAATTCAAAAATTCTTTACCACAAGGTTCCATGGACATTTCCATGTACCCCATAACAGTGAGGCTATAATTCAAAAATTCTTTACCACTTGGGTCCATAGAAATTTCCATGTACCCTGTAACAGTGAGACTATAATTCAAAAATTCTTTACCACAAGGTTCCATGGAAATTTCTATGTACCCCGTAACAGTGAGGTTATAATTCAAAAATTCTTTACCACATGGGTCCATAGAAATTTCCATGTACCCTGTAACAGTTAGACTATAATTCAAAACTTCTTTATCACAAGGTTCCATGGAAATTTCCATGTACCCCATAACAGTGAGGCTATAATTGAAAAATTCTTTACCACAAGGTTCCATGGAAATTTCCATGTACCCCATAACAGTGAGGCTATAAATCAAAAATTCTTTACCACAAGGGTCCATGAAAATGTCTAAGTAACCTACCCCTACCCTGTAACAGAGCAAGACTAATTCAAAAATTCTTCACCACCAGGATCCATAGAAATTTCCATGTACCCTATAATAGTGAGACTAATTCAAAAATTCTTAACCACAAGGGTCCATGGAAATTCCTGTAACAGTGAGACTAAGTCAGAAATTCTTCACCACCTGAGTCCATCGAAATGTCCATGCACCTGTAACAGTGAGACTATAATTCAAAAATCCTTTACCACAAGGGTTCATGGATAACAGTGAGGCTATAATTCAAAAATTCTTTACCACCTGGGTCCATAGAAATTTCCATGTACCCTGTAACAGTGAGACTATAATTCAAAAATTCTTTACCACAAGGTTCCATAGAAATTTCCATGTACCCTGTAGCAGTGACACTATAATTCAAAAATTCTTTACCACAAGGTTCCATGGAAATTTCTATGTACCCCGTAACAGTGAGGTTATAATTCAAAAATTCTTTACCACATGGGTCCATAGAAATTTCCATGTACCCTGTAACCGTGAGGTTATAATTCAAAAATTCTTTACCACAAGGTTCCATGGAAATTTCCATGTACCCCATAACAGTGAGGCTATAATTCAAAAATTCTTTACCACAAGGTTCCATGGAAATTTCCATGTACCCCATAACAGTGAGGCTATAATTCAAAAATTCTTTACCACAAGGTTCCATGGAAATTTCCATGTACCCCATAACAGTGAGGCTATAATTCAAAAATTCTTTACCACCTGGGTCCATAGAAATTTCCATGTACCCTGTAACAGTGAGACTATAATTCAAAAATTCTTTACCACAAGGTTCCATGGAAATTTCTATGTACCCCGTAACAGTGAGGTTATAATTCAAAAATTCTTTACCACATGGGTCCATAGAAATTTCCATGTACCCTGTAACAGTGAGACTATAATTCAAAACTTCTTTATCACAAGGTTCCATGGAAATTTCCATGTACCCCATAACAGTGAGGCTATAATTCAAAAATTCTTTACCACAAGGTTCCATGGAAATTTCCATGTACCCCATAACAGTGAGGCTATAATTCAAAAATTCTTTACCACCTGGGTCCATAGAAATTTCCATGTACCCTGTAACAGTGAGACTATAATTCAAAAATTCTTTACCACAAGGGTCCATGAAAATGTCTAAGTAACCTACCCCTACCCTGTAACAGAGCAAGACTAATTCAAAAATTCTTCACCACCAGGAGACATAGAAATTTCCATGTACCCTATAATAGTGAGACTAATTCAAAAATTCTTAACCACAAGGGTCCATGGAAATTGCTGTAACAGTGAGACTAAGTCAGAAATTCTTCACCACCTGAGTCCATCGAAATGTCCATGCACCTGTAACAGTGAGACTATAATTCAAAAATCCTTTACCACAAGGGTTCATGGATAACAGTGAGGCTATAATTCAAAAATTCTTTACCACCTGGGTCCATAGAAATTTCCATGTACCCTGTAACAGTGAGACTATTATTCAAAAATTCTTTACCACAAGGATCCATGGAAATTTCCATGTACTTTGTAACAGTAAGACAGAAATTGCCAAGTACCCTGCAACAATGAGTCAGGCTAATATAAATATTCTTTACAGCAAGGGTCCATGGAATCTCGAAGTAACAATATTATAAAAATAATTAACTATACTATCATGTAATGACTATAAATTTATTAATGTACTAAATACTATAACAGAAAACAATAACAATCATTTAGTAATATTGAAAAATTAAATTATGAGCTCGAGATTTCTATCGTGTGATAGCTGATGAGGGTGCAGCCTGAACCAGTTATCACAGATAGAAATCTAGAGTGATTAATCTTATTGTTTTAGTATAAATCTGCTAGTTGTTTAAAACTAAACAAGTAAATTATCAAGAACCTCCTCTCAGACATATCAAAAATGCAAATATGCGGCCACCATTTTGTTGACAATCACTGCTCACTATCTATCACAGAATAGATAGCGAGTAACGTTTACAACTAATCAGAGAACAGCATAGAACGCTAGTAGGTTTATACTAAAATGTGATATTTCCAGCTCAGTCTTCTCCTGTTCCCTCTTCATTGCTGTCTGATTGCACTTCGTGTTTGTGTACAAGGGCTTTGACTTCCTTCTTGAATGCACTGACAGGCTTTTGTTGATCATCAATACTCAGTAAATTCACTTTGCATTCAAGAGATGGCCTAAGGCAGGAAGAAACTGAAAAATTTTGTAGAAAAAGTTAGCATGTTTGTTGTCTAAGACTTTACTTACTTTGATGACATTATTTTAAACTACTAACAGTGTATTACAGCTGGTTATTATATTTATCTTTCTTATAAGTTGTTTAAGAAATAAAGTACTGAGTTATTTACAGAAAAAAAAGTGCTTGCAGTTTTTCTATACCTGTTTTGACATATCGTATTTATAAAAATCACAGAGGCATTTTTGGATTAGGTCAAGACTTCTTTCATTGACGTAAATAACTTTTGACAGAATTAGCATCATCCATAAACATGTCATTATCGCACGCTATGAAGAAAATGTCAAAATGACAATGTAGGAGATCAAATAAAAAAAATTAAATGTATGTAAAACAATACAAGATATACACATATACCTTGAATCTGCAAGTTTCCTAACTCTAACAAAATCCCTCTTGGTGGCACAAAAAGCTTTATAAGGTGCCTCATAATCTCCTCCTCATCTTTTGCAACAAACCAATTTGTAGCACTTCTCAAAGGGGTTCCAACAAAAATTACAGATGTCTTTTCCACTACATCTGTCAATCCTGAGCCAGCTGTTGACAAAAAGGCATTAGACATCAAAAAGGTAGATGTAGTACAGTAATATTGTTATATCTGGAGCTACTAGCTGCTTCTTTAGTGATAACTTTTAAACATTCATTTAACTGTTAAATTCAGTCCTGTCAAAATGCTATCTTGCAGTGGGCAGCATAACTGGAGTAGTATGCAGTTACTGCCAGCAAAGCTATTGTAGTTAGCCTGCTAGAGAACTCACAGTGAAGCATAAGTGTGAAGTAAGCGGCAAATAGTTTATTGTAGGGGGGCACAGCTGCCATTACATTTTGACGATGTGGCTGTAAATTAAAATAAAATTTAAAAAGGAGTTATTCGTCTAGAGTATAACAAAATTAGGCCGACAGTCAGATACTATTCCAATGTGTTTTTTACCTTTAGCAGAAATTCCACTCCAGGCTACAAACATGACATGGCCTTTCCCTCCTGGGGTACATTCCTCCAGAGACTGCAGGCTGGCCTTTGTTCTAACTACAATGGTGTAGTTAGATATGCCTGTTCTTATGTTGAGGCCACAAATTTGCCTCACAATGGCTTTCACTTTGTCGTCACTCCAGTTCTAAAGGATGAAACATTTCTCTAGCAATTTGCTACAAGAATAATGTCAGTTTCTTGGGAAGTGTTTGAGGAAAGGCAATTACAAGACACAAGCATGAGTCAAAAATTGAAAATATCTCACATATTTGTAGGGTTTCAATAAAAGCCGATTACCAGCGGTTTACCGCCGCCTATCATGCCTCTTACCACTGTCTATTCAGTTTGTATTTCTAAGATTTCTACAGCCCCCTTTGTTATCACAGCCATCTGTTCTACCTCCAGCAGCCGCTTGTAAGAAAACTTATTGAAACCCCTGTATTTCACAAAGCGACAGTTTTGGTGTCAGTCTGCATTAATTTTTATACCCAGTCTGCAGTCTGCAGACTGCATTTTATACTGACTGGTTAAAAGAGACTGCAAAGTTTTGTGAATCTTTAAGATTAAGATTTTAATTCTTTCAAGGAAACAAATTTATGATTAAGCCTAAATAAAATGTGCTACCAAACTCAACGTTAGCATAGCCTTGATGAGGGCAAAAAGACAAATTATAAGCTTAAGCTGAAATATAAAATAAAATACAATCCTAAAATCAATCCATCCTTATTAAGTCACACATTTACTCAGTGACTCATCCCAAAAGCTCATGAAACTAAAGACGTTAAATCTATAAAGTCCCCTGAAATGAAATGAACGTAAAACTCAAGTCTTAAGTGAAAGCTTAAAATTTCTCACCTACACCGTGAACAGAAATCATTACTGATATTCGACTCTGTTTCCCCGATAACGTTGACATGACATCAATGGAACATCTAAAGCATGTTGTATCCTCAACTGACGATGAATCTCTTCATGAAGTGTGCTTTCGTACAAATCTCCACCGCAAAATGGATTCATATCCCCAAGATCTGAACGCCGATTCGAAAATCAAAGCTCCAAACAGCGAACGTCGGGCATATAATCGAACGTGGCGGTTGGTTTGTCGGTTTTTGCGCCTTCTCTAACGACCGCAATCAGGCAATCCAGCGGATCTCACACAGCAGCAGCCAATGGTAGTGTGCGCATTATTCACGTGACTAACCTCATGCTTTTTACCGAACAAAGAACCTCTATTCACTCTGTTTTTGAATTGTCTTTTCGGTTGGATATTATTATTTTTTCTTTCGTGAAGATGGCCGGTTCAGTGGGAAAATGAAAACAGCGTTAGCAAAGTAAACGAAAAGAAAGTTTGTGGCGCCTACGTCCAACTAAATGAAGGCATCATCGTGGATCGATCGAGGATGTATCAGCCGGTACGATATTTAAGCCAGTGAAAGTGTTTGGTAAGTGCAAACTCTGTGATTGAAAATAGGATCAATTCGTAAATTATAAGAGGCCGCAACTTGCCAACGACATAGTAACACCTGAAAGAACAAAAGCATCGCACAACTGAGAGTCCACCTCGAGCTGAACAGTGTAATCCATCGCGGCCGCAGCCCGCAGTCGTGTCGTAAGGTCTTGAATCGGTACGTACAATGTAGTTCAGCTGACTTGAATATTTTGAACACAAGATTAAGCTTATTGTAAAAGTACACATTGAGTTAATTTCGGCGACCCGTCTTAATTATCCTGAGTACTCTAGATTTATGGACTGAACAAGTCAAGAATGGGTTTACCTAAAATATAGAATCCGGAATAGGGAGTCCGGAATACGAAATGCGAAATACGGAATGTGAAGAAGTTTGGCAGAAAGTTTTGACCAAGGTTTAAGTTTCAATGTTTTGTTATTCATTTTAGCTTGATCTTTATAAAACAAGAGCTATTGTTTGCTTATTATTTTTAACGCTACATGACCAAAAAGAACAGAAAAACCACTTTGCATATTTTGACTTAATTGTGCATGGGAACGCTTACACCCAACAGAAAATAAATATATGCCTAAGAAATATTTTCTTCCCAATAGCAGCAAGGGCTGCACTGCATTGGCCTGTTCATTTCTTAAGGGAAAACATGTACGAGTATAAAATGATCCTGCATATGGTCTTTCTTAATAGTTGTCTCTCCCTCTCCGTGCATGGACTCAACTGGAAGGAACAAACCAAGTCCCAGACTAAGACTCCACTCCTGTCACCTACCTCCTCCTGTAAGACATGTATCGATCATCTTCTTCGGTTCTTTTGACCCTCTTATTAATTTCAGGGATTATTTATTTTAGCCTTTGTGCTCGTGATGTTTTTAAAAATTATTTTTTCCATGTTCCGGAAATGACCCCAGTTATCAAACTAAATCTTGATACTGAATACAGTGGCGAATGTTATTAAAATCATGCATTAGGGTGCATGTTTTGTGTTGCTAAAAGTAATTGGATTCCAGATTCAGGATTCCATGTTTTAGGTAAACTGGTCAAGAATAGCTACATGTAATTTGCTTATGTTCACTGACTAAATCTAATCTTTGTTTAAGACATCATGGAGCATGAAGTTACAGTATGAGGGACATTGTTGACAACCCCATCTGCAGACAGCAAAGGAAGAAGCTAAGCCCACTGTGTTTGTATTTTTCTTGCCATTTTGTCCCAGTTCATGTAGATTTTAAAGTTCTAAAGTATAGACTGTAGATCTCTAGATCAGTTTTCCCTTGAATACACAAGTTTGTCAACCTTACTTTTTACATTTCATTAGAAATTTATTCCAAATTTGTGATTCAGACAACTACGTAATACACTGTAGTTTGTGGAATGGCATGTGGCATGACGTCCCTGCTAGCAGAGACCTCTTTTCCTTGTATTCAACTTGTAGGAAAAAAGGGACCTCTGACATGGGTTGAAATGGTCTGTGTTGAGCATGTGTTGCGGTTTCTTAACGACCGAACCATGGCAGAGCTCTCTTTTCTCCCACACACTGAATACAAGGAAAAGAGGCCTCTGCTAGCAGGGAATGGCATAACTTGCAGAATGACATAATTATGCAGAATGTAATAATCACAAGCTAGTAACCGAATGCAGTCACAGCAAAATATTCAAAACAAATTGGTCAGGATTTGACGAAGATATATTTCAGTGTTGAGCACTGCTGTGACTGCTCTCCACGGGGCTTGCTTATATAATAATAATAATAATAATAATAATAATAATAAGCCGTCTTTAAATTCCCAGGTCAAACACTTTAATTTATTAACTTATTAATTAGTCTCCTTTCTTAGTATAAATAGTTTCGTTACCTTTAATTACTCTTGTTAATATCGCACCTTGTTAACTATTTATTGCTCATTTTAATTTTATTCCGCACTGTACAACTGACGACGGATGATGTTTCATCCGAAACACGTCTTCATTAAAAAATGAACTTTAAAAACATCGTGTGCTTTATCAAGGCCATATCTTACTGCTGCTACGAAGCCTTAATAATAATAATAGGAATAATTATAACTGTTATTATTATTATTATTATTATTATTATTATTATTATTATTATAATCATCACTTTATGTAAGTCTCAAATCTAGTTAGCCGAGCACAGATGATCAACTAATTGGAGAGAATGAATCAAATTAACTCTAAATAAATCAAATCAAATGACATTTGACACAAATATTTTACAATTGAACCCTTGAGGTGATTAAATTTCTCTTGAGTTTGTTTTTGTAGGATTAGTGACAGTTCAGGAATTATATTTTTGTCATTTTTCAATCTTCGATCAGGCCACAACGTGAGCACTGAGTTCAATTATTCATCTAATAACAACAAAGCAGCGTGACAGATGTGAAACTCTTGTAAGCTCTGAAAACCATAATTAATAAGCTCTACGAGCTAGGCTCCATTCCTAAATCTCTTACAGTCAACCCTGGAAAAAGAACATTTTGTTTAATCCATTTCAAAACGGCCAAAAAGATATTATATAGTTTGACCTACACCATGAAATTGACAAGATGGCAAAATTGAAATGCTCGCAGCCAAACGATTCTTTCATGAATACCTTGACAAACTGGTGCTGCAAATATCATTCACGAAGAAACTAGCCTCCTCAAGAGTTTATAAGTGTAACTGTAGTGTTTATACCAAATCAATTCTGGTGGAGAGTAGTGCTTGAAATGTTTCTCCTCATGGTGGCCAGTCAAATAAAACTCAAGAGAAATTTAATCACCTCAAGGGTTCATTTGTAAAATAGTTATGTCAAAACAAGCCCAGTGGAGAGCAGTGCTCAGCACTGAAATATTTCTTTGTTAAATCTTGACCAATTTGTTTTCAACATTTTGTTGTGACCAGATTTGGCAACAAGTGTATCACCCTGATTTGTAATAAACAACAGGATTTGTAATATCAACCGGATTTGTAATAAAAATCAACCGGATAGGTAACAACAACAGGATCTGTAATTAAAATTAACCGGATATGTAATAAAATAACTAACAGGATTTGTAATAAACTTTCAGCTGGATTTGTAATAACATACTTAACCGGATTTGTAATAACCTATCGACAGGATTTGTAATAACGCTGCGAAAGGTGAATCACATACCCAATGTATTTTCTTAAAGATATCCATACCCTCTATTCTCCTACTTATGGAAGGGTTTGGACACTCCAGTAGGTTAGGAGTCGAAGAAGGCGCCAATTTCAGAGGAGTTTAGAAGAGGGGGGGGGGGGGAGGGGGGTGGAGTTAACAAATTCTACATATCTGCCTTCATATATGACCCCAGGGGCACTCCCTGTAATGGCCTATACCGGGAGGCTCCACCCGAAAGGGGTACCTTTTTCATGCTTCAGGCATATGAAAGGGTAGGCTTTCACAAGGCTAAGTATATGAAAGGGTAGGGAAATATGTCATTTCTGTATTTAAAGGGCCTTTCATTAGAATATTTCGAACACACATACCTTGCCACTGTACTGTTTTAATGTTGCGTTATACATGTATGTCAGAGCATATCATATTTGCTTATATTATAACAAACTAGAAAACCTTTTTGTTATTCTTGTTAGACTTAGGTTAGAAAGCGGGGCAGGCAGAAAAACACCAAGAATATTATTTTGGCTGCTCACTCCGCTCCCTTCTCCGCTCATCTTGAATTCTGTATTCGAATTCGACCCCTCGACTCCCCTTCATCCCCCCACACCCCCCCCCCCTCCCCACTCCCTATAGAAATTTCCAACCGTTTAGGTAGGGAAGGATATTGATATTTTATTGCAAACGCACTTCAAGGTATGTGACTCACCTTTCGCAGTGTTATTACAAATCCTGTTGATAGGTTATTAACAGATCCAGTTAAGTATGTTATTACAAATCTGGTTGAAAGTTTATTACAAATCCGGTTAGTTATTTTATTACATATCCGATTGATTTTAATTACAAATCCTGTTGTTATTACATATCCAGTTGATTTTTATTACAAATCCGGTTGATATTACAAATCCTGTTTTTTATTACAAATCAGGGTGATACAACAAGCTTGCGATTATTCACTGTGTTAGGCTGTAGAATGATAAATTGAAGGGTGTTCCCGCAAAGGAGCATATATCGCCTAAACCCACCCTACTTTGGCATACAGACTGGTTATGGTGTCAGAAATGAAGTTCTGCACTTATTTTGTGATTTATAGGCCTGGATTCAACAGATTAGTGTATGACTTTTGCCTGTAGCTGGACCAACTCAATCATGCATCAGATCCTTTTGTTTCTGTTTCTTCAATTTTGGGTAAAAGTCATAAGCTAATCCTTCAGATCCTAGCTTTCTAATCGCAAAATAAGTATAGAACTTCATTTCTGACACCATTTCTAGTCTATATGCCAAAGCAGAGTGACTTTAGAGGTATTTTGGATTTTATGGCAAAAAAGCGATATACGCCCTTTTGCAGAACACCCTTAATTAACCCTTTTTAGTTGAATTAATTTCTTCGGGTCATTCTGCATATTGGAGTCTGCATAATTATGCAATTCCGCAAGTCATGCCACATACCATTCCGCAAACTCATTCCACCTTTTACCCTCACCACCTGACATTGTGTTTGTAAAAATTTGGAAAAACAAATATCATTTCAATGATTTGATATGATTGAAGTGATTTGAGTGATTAGAAGTGTAGTTTGCTTATTGTAAATCAGATTGTTGGACAGCCTGAAATATCATCCTTTGCTTCCATCACTCAAAGACAAATTTTTTTCTTAGGGCCTTTTCATATGAGGTTTTCCAGCCACGCTAGGCGGGCTGGACCACTTTACCAGGCTCGCTCAGCTCATGTCTTATTTCTTCATAAAATTTTGGTTGTGTTTATATGAGAAGGTAAGCTGCAAGATTATAAGTAGTTTTGATTCAGCCTTGTACATGGAAATTTCCATGGATTTATCAGTGGCGTGGTAAAATTATAGACCTTAATTAGTGTTTGTCCACCCTTGTACGTGGAAATTTACATGGGCTTACTAGTGGCATTATAAAACTGCGAAATAGATTATAAGTAGTTTTGGTCCAGCCTTGTACATGGAAATTTCCATGCACTTATCAGTGGTGTGGTAAAATTATATAAGATTATAAGGAGTTTTGATCCAACCTTGTACATGGAAATTTCCATGGATTTATCAGTGGCATGGTAAAATTATAGATTATAATTGGTGTTTGTCCAGCCTTGTACATAGAAATTTCCATGGACTTACCAGTGGCATTATAAAACTGCAAGATTTTAAGTAGTTTTGGTCCAGCCTTGTACATAGAATTTTCATGGGCTTACCAGTGGCGTTATAAAACTGCAAGATTTTAAATAGTTTTGGTCCAGCCTTGTACATAGAATTTCCATGGGCTTACCAGTGGCATTATAAAACTTCAAGATTTTAAGTTGTTTTGGTCCAGCCTTGTACATAGAAATTTCCGTTGACTTACCAGTGGCATTATAAAACTGCAAGATATAAGTAGTTTTGGTCCAGCCTTGCACATGGAAATTTCCTTATATTTGCTATTGGCATGTTAAAGTTATAATATTATAATCAGTTTTTATCCAGCCAGGCGTAACTTTGTCATGGAAATTCTAGGAAGATCCAGAAATTCATGGAAGATCCAGCCTTGTACATGGAAATTTCCGTGGACTTACCAGTGGCACTATAAAATCTCAACATTTTAAGTAGTTTTGGTCCAGCCTTGTACATACAATTTCCATGGGCTTACCAGTGGCATTATAGAACTGCGAGGTTTTAATTTGTTTTGGTCCAGCCTTGTACATAGAAATTTCCTTATATTTACTATTGGCATGTTGAAATTATAATATTATAATTAGTTTTTATCCAGCCAGGCATAACTTGTTCATGGAAATTTCCATGGATTTCACAATGGCGTGGTAAAATGATATTACAAAACTGCAAGATTAAAAGTAGTTTTGGTCCAGCCTTGTACATGGAAATTTCCTTATATTTACTATTGGCATGTTGAAATTATAATATTATAATTAGTTTTTATCCAGTCAGGCATAACTTGTTCATGGAAATTTCCATGGATTTCACAATGGCGTGGTAAAATGATAAGATTATAAATAGTTTTGATCCAGCCTTGTACATGGAAATTTCCATGGAATTAACAGTGGCATGGTAAAATGATAAGATTATGAGTAGTTTTGATCCAGTCTTGTACATGGAAATTTCCATGAATTTATCAGTGGCATGGTAAAATTATAGATTATAATTAGTGTTTGTCCAGCCCTGTACAGAGAAATTTCCATGCATTTACCAGTGACATGGTAAAATTATCAGATTCTAAGTACTTTTTATCCAGGGCTTGTACAGGGAAATTTCCATGCATTTACCAGTGGCATGGTAAAATTATCAGATACTAAGTAGTTTTTATCCAGCCTTGTGCAGGGAAATTTCCATGCATTTGCCAGTGGCATGGTAAAATTATTAGATTATGAGTAGTTTTGATCCAGCCTTGTACAGGGAAATTTCCATGCATTTACCAGTGGCATGGTAAAATTATCAGATTCTAAGTAGTTTTGATCCAGCCTTGTACAGGGAAATTTCCATGCATTTACCAGTGGCATGGTAAAATTATCAGATTCCAAGTAGTTTTTATCCACCCTTATACACGGAAATTTCCATGCATTTACCAGTGGCATGGTATAATTATCAAATTATAAGTAGTTTTGATCGAGCCTTCTACATGGATATTTCCATGATTTACCAGTAGCATGGTAAAAGTATAGCATTATTGGTAGTTTTGATCCAGCCTTGTCCATAGAAATTTCCTTGGATTTACAAGTGTCATGGTAAAAGTATAACATTACATACTAGTAATTGTGATCCAGGCTTGTGTAAATGGAAATGGTCAGCATCGAATAAATTACATCATTTCTGTCATATGTGTGAATTTTGTTGGTAAATATTTCAAAGCGTATCGCAAATATTTTCCAGAAACTTGAGAAGTGGCAATGACGCGCTTGTTAGACTGCCTTATATGCCAAATTTTCTGTACTTCAGAAAATGTGAAGTTAAAAAATTACGTGTTTTTATGTTATTAACTAAAATTAATGTTTTGACTTTAACTTTCTTTTATGCTCTCTGATTCTTTTTAGTTGGCTATTTTCAATGTTAAAGTCAGCGTTAAAGCCGTAAAAATCTCGAAAAAAAATCTAAAGCCGTAAAAATCTTGAGCAAAAATTGATCTTTCAAATCTGCACTCTTAATCCCCACGGTATCAACGAGCGCTTTTCATTCAATTAATTCATTCCTGTTTTTCACGTTACCATGTTACCACAAATAGCGTAGCTCCTTTTTCTGTACATAAACCATAAACAACCTACAATTCCTCGAATCACTCCGACGAAGGGCTAACGCTCGAAACGTCAGCTAATCGAATCCCTATACGGTGGTCATTTTACATTATGAACTCCGTTGATAAACCAAATTTTCGTGTTTTATTTTCAATGTTAGTGCGCAGTATTGGCTGAGCTCGATATTCTGCATGCAGTGAAAAAAGACAGCTACCGGGTTGGAAACACGGTGACCTTGCTCCAACTGGCATGTTTTGACCATAATATTAGATTTATAAAATTTGCATCTTTCATAACCATCAATGATTTCCCCTTGTTTTAGTTCTGCTAATTCCCAATTTGTGTTAAAAAAATGGCCGCGCCTCATGTTGGTTAAACATTTGTACTCAATAATACTGAAGGAGTGGCTTAACAAAACTAAAGAAATTACTCTGATCAATCACAAAGGACGCAAACAGCGCAATAAACCAAACATATTACAAAACAATTAAATGTAGCCGACGGCAATGGCGGAAAATTGCGCTTTGATTGTACTTCCATTAGTTGAGAAAGTGATGCGAATTTTGCTAACCAATCAAAGAGCGAGGTGAAGAAAAACTAAAATAAAGGTGAATTACTTTCGACACTAAACATAAAACTGCTGTATCTTCAAATGCACCTTATTGTTCTTTGCGAGGCTGCAGGAATTGTTGGACACAACGAAAACACGCACGATTTCTCGTTTGAAGGTAAGCCTGAGCTACACTATTCTATTTTCTTCAGACATGAATCATTTCCAACCTGTAATAAAACTGGTATACAGCTGTACGTCGTTAAACGTAGAAATAAAATCTCGATACTGAAAGACGAATGGTACCGCTCTCGTCGACATTCGAAAGAATAGAAGAAGAGACATAAACGGGAGTGGAAGAAAAGACTTCAGGAGGAGCGAAAAAAGAAAAGACGAAATGCAAAGAAAGGAAAGCCAGCTGAGATTGACATGCCCGATGTGCGGCAGAACGAGATTGATGGAAACTGTGATGATGATCTTGAGTGCGGGAATTCCCGAATTACTGTACGAAGTTAAAAAGTGACGCAGAATTGCTAGAAGATGAGGTGGTTGGCGCAGTAAAAATGAGAAAGATGCTTGCTTGTGAATTTTCAATTGATGCTTTATGAGGCGTAAAAATTCTGCGAGAAAAATACGTGAAGACAGATGCTTAATTTATTAAAGAGAAGGGAATCAAAGTATACTCGGCTCGTATTATGGCCACTGTGTTTGAAAAGAACATGTATAACATAACTATTATTAAATACAAATCAAATAGAATCGGGAGCCGCGCTTTCCCTTAACAGTGCTTAGTCTGATGTAAGGCATCCAAGGGAGGAACGAGAACACTCAATAAAGTTTTAGCCACATTTGTAAATAAATTCATTTTAATCTGTGGGAAAACTGAGAAAAGGGCTAATCTTAGTTTGCGCTGCGCGCGTATTAATGGCGTCTCTGATCGCATCAAGGGACGCTAAAATCCTTTAATTATAATAAAATCAGAAAGCACTTAGATTTCGTCTTGTCAGTTCTGTGGTATGACTGTGCGATTTTATCGAGACGTTTCTGTTTTGGATTGAGCAAAATGCCAGATTTGGGATGAGCGCAGAAAAATGGCGCTATTTGAGTGCTCTATACTCTCACGGGGCACGTTCGATTTTAATGAAAACTGGATACGTGTGCTAAATAATAATTGTAGCGGAATCCACGAGGAGTAATCAATATTTATCATCAACGTCACAATGACAAACCTTGATATGGAACCTTTTTACAAGTTGCATTCGTTACGAAGAAAAACGTAAAACTTAAAATGAACTGTTGCTTTCTATTCTATTCTCTTTTAAACAATTTACGCTGGATGTTAATTTGGACGGCCTCGGTCACTTTAAACTTGGCTGATTAACGATTCCCATATTTAGGGAAGGATGCAGATACACAAACTCTTTCTTATTCAGTGAGTGATCTACTGGTTCCTCCGCTTTGTTGTTTACAATCACAAGCTTTTCAAAGGAGCAAAGAAAGAGAGTTTACGTACAGTTAACTTTAATTCATTCAAGCATATGTAACTGTTCTTAAAAGTCAATGTAACAATGACCAATAATATTTTAGTATTATATAGAAATTTCAGCTAAAATGCTTTGATATAAAGAGGTAAGCAAGCTTGATAAATACCAACTTTTTCCTTATTTTGGGATACACGAAGATCACGGCTGGAGATTTCTTCTTTCGATTGTCTGAAAGTAGCAGGTACATGAAAGGATACATTTTTCTCCTCGTGTTGTGTTGTCATGACAAACGTTGAGGCATAATGCCAAGGAAATCAGCTTTGACTATCCGATAGAAAGGCTGCTCGATAAGTTAAGCAAAACTTCAATTCTCTTTTTGTAGGAATGTCCGTTCTGCTTGGTGGGTAGTTTTTTTAATTGGTAAGAGAAAGGATTTTAAACTGTGTATAACTCCTAGTAAAACCATTTCAGCGTAAAATAAAATTGAAAAGGGACTGGGACAGACTATCCTTAACTTTGAAGATCTAATCTCTTTGGAAAGACGGTGACCTTGCTCCAACTGGCATGTTTTGACCATAATATTAGATTTATAAAGTTTGCATCTTTCATAACCATCAATGATTTCCCCTTGTTTTAGTTCTGCTAATTCCAATTTGTGTTAAAAAAATGGTCGCGCCTCATGTTGGTTAAACATTTGTACTCAATAATACTGAAGGAGTGGCTTAACAAAACTAAAGAAATTACTCTGATCAATCACAAAGGACGCAAACAGCGCAATAAAACAACATATTACAAAACAATTAAATGTAGCCGACGGCAATGGCGGAAAATTGCGCTTTGATTGTACTTCCATTAGTTGAGAAAGTGATGCGAATTTAGCTAACCAATCAAAGAGCGAGGTGAAGAAAAACTAAAATAAAGGTGAATTACTTTCGACACTAAACATAAAACTGCTGTATCTTCAAATGCACCTTATTGTTCTTTGCGAGGCTGCAGGAATAGTTGGACACAACGAAAACACGCACGATTTCTCGTTTGAAGGTAAGCCTGAGCTACACTATTCTATTTTCTTCAGACATGAATCATTTCCAACCTGTAATAAAACTGGTATACAGCTGTACGTCGTTAAACGTAGAAATAAAATATCGATACTGAAAGACGAATGGTGCCGCTCTCGTCGACATTCGAAAGAGGAGAAGAAGAGACATAAACGGGAGTGGAAGAAAAGACTTCAGGAGGAGCGAAAAAGGAAAAGACAAAATGCAAAGAAAGGAAAGCCAGCTGAGATTGACATGCCCGATGTGCGGCATAACGAGATTGATGGAAGCTGTGATGATGATCTTGAGTGCGGGAATTCCTGAATTACTGTACGAAGTTAAAAGGTGACGCAGAATTGCTAGAAGATGAGGTGGTTGGCGCAGTAAAAAAGAGAAAGATGCTTGCTTGTGAATTTTCAATTGATGCTTTATGAGGCGTAAAAATTCTGCGAGAAAAATACGTGAATACAGATGCTTAATTTATTAAAGAGAAGGGAATCAAAGTATACTCTGCTCGTATTATGGCCACTGTGTTTGAATAGAACATGTATAACATAACTATTATTAAATACAAATCAAATAGAATCGGGAGCCGCGCTTTCCCTTAACAGTGCTTAGTCTGATGTAAGGCATCCAAGGGAGGAACGAGAACACTCAATAAAGTTTTAGCCACATTTGTAAATAAATTCATTTTAATCTGTGGGAAAACTGAGAAAAGGGCTAATCTTAGTTTGCGCTGCGGCGTATTAATGGCGTCTCTGATCGCATCAAGGGGACGCTAAAATCCTTTAATTATAATAAAATCAGTAGCGTATTATCGTCTCTGATCGATCAAGGGGACGCTAAAATCCTTTAATTATAATAAAATCAGGAAGCACTTAGATTTCGTCTTGTCAGTTCTGTGGTATGACTGTGCGATTTTATCGAGAAGTTTCTGTTTTGGATTGAGCAAAATGCCAGATTTGGGATGAGCGCAGAAAAATGGCGCTATTTGAGTGCTCTATACTCTCACGGGGCACGTTCGATTTTAATGAAAACTGGATACGTGTGCTAAATAATAATTGTAGCGGAATCCACGAGGAGTAATCAATATTTTTCATCAACGTCACAATGACAAACTTTGATATGAAACCTTTTTACAAGTTGCATTCGTTACGAAGAAAAACGTAAAACTTAAAATGAACTGTTGCTTTCTATTCTATTCTCTTTTAAACAATTTACGCTGGATGTTAATTTGGACGGCCTCGGTCACTTTAAACTTGGCTGATTAACGATTCCCATATTTAGGGAAGGATGCAGATACACAAACTCTTTCTTATTCAGTGAGTGATCTACTGGTTCCTCCGCTTTGTTGTTTACAATCACAAGCTTTTCAAAGGAGCAAAGAAAGAGAGTTTACGTACAGTTAACTTTAATTCATTCAAGCATATGTAACTGTTCTAAAAGTCAATGTAACAATGACCAATAATATTTTAGTATTATATAGAAATTTCAGCTAAAATGCTTTGATATAAAGAGGTAAGCAAGCTTGATGAATACCAATTTTTTCTTATTTTGGGATACACGAAGATCACGGCTGGAGATTTCTTCTTTTCATTGTCTGAAAGTAGCAGGTACATGAAAAGATACATTTTTCTCCTCGTGTTGTGTTGTCATGACAAACGTTGAGGCATAATGCCAAGGAAATCAGCTTTGACTATCCGATAGAAAGGCTGCTCGATAAGTTAAGCAAAACTTCAATTCTCTTTTTGTAGGAATGTCCGTTCTGCTTGGTGGGTAGTTTGTTTAATTGGTAAGATAAAGGATTTTAAACTGTGTATAACTCCTAGTAAAACCATTTCAGCGTAAAATAAAATTGAAAAGGGACTGGGACAGAATATGCTTAACTTTGAAGGTCTCATCTCTTTGGAAACACGGTGACCTTGCTCCAACTGGCATGTTTTGACCATAATATTAGATTTATAAAGTTTGCATCTTTCATAACCATCAATGATTTCCCCTTGTTTTAGTTCTGCTAATTCCCAATTTGTGTTAAAAAATGGTCGCGCTTCATGTTGGTTAAACATTTGTACTCAATAATACTGAAGGAGTGGCTTAACAAAACTAAAGAAATTACTCTGATCAATCACAAAGGACGCAAACAGCGCAATAAACCAAACATATTACAAAAATTAAATGTAGCCGATGGCAATGGCGGAAAATTGCGCTTTGATTGTACTTCCATTAGTTGAGAAAGTGATGCGAATTTAGCTAACCAATCAAAGAGCGAGGTGAAGAAAAACTAAAATAAAGGTGAATTACTTTCGACACTAAACATAAAACTGCTGTATCTTCAAATGCACCTTATTGTTCTTTGCGAGGCTGCAGGAATAGTTGGACACAACGAAAACACGCACAATTTCTCGTTTGAAGGTAAGCCTGAGCTACACTATTCTATTTTCTTCAGACATGAATCATTTCCAACCTGTAATAAAACTGGTATACAGCTGTACGTCGTTAAACGTAGAAATAAAATATCGATACTGAAAGACGAATGGTACCGCTCTCGTCGACATTCGAAAGAGGAGAAGAAGAGACAAAAACGGGAGTGGAAGAAAAGACTTCAGGAGGAGCGAAAAAGGAAAAGACAAATGCAAAGAAAGGAAAGCCAGCTGAGATTGACATGCCCGATGTGCGGCAGAACGAGATTGATGGAAGCTGTGATGATGATCTTGAGTGCGGGAATTCCTGAATTACTGTACGAAGTTAAAAGGTGACGCAGAATTGCTAGAAGATGAGGTGGTTGGCGCAGTAAAAAAGAGAAAGATGCTTGCTTGTGAATTTTCAATTGATGCTTTATGAGGCGTAAAAATTCTGCGAGAAAAATACGTGAATACAGATGCTTAATTTATTAAAGAGAAGGGAATCAAAGTATACTCTGCTCGTATTATGGCCACTGTGTTTGAATAGAACATGTATAACATAACTATTATTAAATACAAATCAAATAGAATCGGAGCCGCGCTTTCCTTAACAGTGCTTAGTCTGATGTAAGGCATCCAAGGGAGGAACGAGAACACTCAATAAAGTTTTAGCCACATTTGTAAATAAATTCATTTTAATCTGTGGGAAAACTGAGAAAAGGGCTAATCTTAGTTTGCGCTGCGCGCGTATTAATGGCGTCTCTGATCGCATCAAGGGGACGCTAAAATCCTTTAATTATAATAAAATCAGGAAGCACTTAGATTTCGTCTTGTCAGTTCTGTGGTATGACTGTGCGATTTTATCGAGAAGTTTCTGTTTTGGATTGAGCAAAATGCCAGATTTGGGATGAGCGCAGAAAAATGGCGCTTTGAGTTTGAGTGCTATATACTCTCACGGGGCACGTTCGATTTTAATGAAAACTGGATACGTGTGCTAAATAATAATTGTAGCGGAATCCACGAGGAGTAATCAATATTTTTCATCAACGTCACAATGACAAACTTTGATATGAAACCTTTTTACAAGTTGCATTCGTTACGAAGAAAAACGTAAAACTTAAAATGAACTGTTGCTTTCTATTCTATTCTCTTTTAAACAATTTACGCTGGATGTTAATTTGGACGGCCTCGGTCACTTTAAACTTGGCTGATTAACGATTCCCATATTTAGGGAATGATGCAGATACACAAACTCTTTCTTATTCAGTGAGTGATCTACTGGTTCCTCGCTTTGTTGTTTACAATCACAAGCTTTTCAAAGGAGCAAAGAAAGAGAATTTACGTACAGTTAACTTTAATTCATTCAAGCATATGTAACTGTTCTTAAAAGTCAATGTAACAATGACCAATAATATTTTAGTATGATATAGAAATTTCAGCTAAAATGCTTTGATATAAAGAGGTAAGCAAGCTTGATAAATACCAACTTTTTCCTTATTTTGGGATACACGAAGATCACGGCTGGAGATTTCTTCTTTCCATTGTCTGAAAGTAGCAGGTACATGAAAGGATACATTTTTCTCCTCGTGTTGTGTTGTCATGACAAACGTTGAGGCATAATGCCAAGGAAATCAGCTTTGACTATCCGATAGAAAGGCTGCTCGATAAGTTAAGCAAAACTTCAGTTCTCTTTTTGTAGGAATGTCCGTTCTGCTTGGTGGGTAGTTTGTTTAATTGGTAAGATAAAGGATTTTAAACTGTGTATAACTCCTAGTAAAACCATTTCAGCGTAAAATAAAATTGAAAAGGGACTGGGACAGAATATGCTTAACTTTGAAGGTCTCATCTCTTTGGAAACACGGTGACCTTACTCCAACTGGCATGTTTTGACCATAATATTAGATTTATAAAATTTGCATCTTTCATAACCATCAATGATTTCCCCTTGTTTTAGTTCTGCTAATTCCCAATTTGTGTTAAAAAATGGTCGCGCTTTATGTTGGTTAAACATTTGTACTCAATAATACTGAAGGAGCGGTTTAACAAAACTAAAGAAATTACTCTGATCAATCACAAAGGACGCAAACAGCGCAATAAACCAAACATATTACAAAACAATTAAATGTAGCCGACGGCAATGGCGGAAAATTGCGCTTTGATTGTACTTCCATTAGTTGAGAAAGTGATGCCAATTTTGCTAACCAATCAAAGAGCGAGGTGAAGACAAACAAAAACAAAGGTGAATTACTTTCGACACTAAACATAAAACTGCTGTATCTTCAAATTCAAGTTATTGTTCTCTGCGAGGCTGCAGGAATAGTTGGACACAACGAAAACACGCACAATTTCTCGTTTGAAGGTAAGCCTGAGCTACACTATTCTATTTTCATCAGACATGAATCATTTTCCAACCTGTAATAAAACTGGTATACAGCTGTACGTCGTTAAACGTAGAAATAAAATATCGATACTGAAAGACGAATGGTACCGCTCTCGTCGACATTCGAAAGAGGAAAGAAGAAGACAAAAACGGGAGTGGAAGAAAAGACTTCAGGAGGAGCGAAAAAGGAAAAGACGAAATGCAAAGGAAGGAAAGCCAACTGAGATTGACATGCCCGATGTGCGGCAGAACGAGATTGATGGGCCTGTGATGATCTTGTGTGCGGGAATTCCTGAATTACTGTACGAAGTTAAAAAGTGACGCAGAATTGCTAGAAGATGAGGTGGTTGGCGCAGTAAAAGAGAGAAAGATTGGTTTTAGTGACTGTGAGGGAGGTCCAGAGGAACAAATCTTGATAGAGAAGACAAACCATTTTCCTGAAGATGCAATCGGAAATAAAGCAAGCAGGGCATGAGTAGAGGAAAAAAAAGGTTGTTCTTGCAAAGCTTAAAAGGACAGACATTCCCATACAGAATCCAAAACATTTTCGCACAGAATCCAAAACCTTGCACCGACAATTAAATGCACGTCAAAAAGTCAAGCAAACAAACGATGCAGTAGTGCGTCCAATTCAGTGCGCCAAATTGACCAGTGATTGATTATCAAAATTTCTCAAGAACCAGTTAGGTATGAAACATTTGGACAGTGTTTCCCGGCTTGGTACCATGGAAATATTAAGGCAGGCATTAAGGAAATGAAAAGACGGAATGACATTTCGAAAGAGAGTCAAAGATGAAAGCTTAAGGTGCTTCACGAGGCTAGTGTATTGCATAGCCCCGGCGATCATGCTGGGCTTCCTTTTCTTTTGGGCATTTGCACTGAGCAGAAGCCATACTGTTTAGTCCTTCAATTATACGGCCATGGAAAGGAAAGCCTTACCCTTCACAAGGGAATCAGACGAAGACTACTAAAGAAAACACTAACCGTTGCAATATTTCAGTGAGTTATTTGTAGGACTCTGGAATACATCCATGGCAAAGGGTTTCTGCATAACGACTTGAAATCTGACGTGTTACTTGAGCCAAAAGACGATGGATATCGTCCGATCATCATCGACTTTGGAAAAAAGCGAGCCAATAAAGGAACAGACGGAATACAAGCGAAGCTTTGGTGCTGTGTACATTGCACCGGAAATCAAGAAAGGACACAAGCAAAGCCGGGCAAGCGATGTCCTTTCATTTGGAAAAATGCTAGAAAGAGCAGTTCATGGCAGAAGTTAGAATGTTTATTTTCAAACGTTATTTGCAAAGCAACTGCGTTTTCTCCCGCGCTAAGGCCTTCCGTTTCTATTTTTTCTATTCAACTAGCAAATGTACTTTGAGTATCGCTGGTGATTCGTAACATTTCCGTTAAACTCTTCAGAACGTTTCTATCGTTCAGATAAAACCAGCAGAAACGTCACGGTACAACACTTTAAAAAAATTCAGTCACTAGTTCGGGTTGAAGTACTGAATTATTTTATAAATAGCCTCATCATTGTATAAATAACCTTTCGTCATTTTCGGTATCCTGCAGATGTGGTCTGTGGTAGCTGCGATAGTTGGTGATATTAAATTTCGTGAAAATTGTTAAGTGGTGAAGTGTGACTGGTAGATAACATTGATTTAAGCAAGCCACGGGAGACTCGCAATGCTTCTTCCATCAACACTTTCTATTGTCCTCAATTTTTACTGGGCATTTAAATCGGTCATTTCAAATGACCGAACTCTAGGTAACTAAGGCTTGCGGTCTCTCATGTCCTAGATCAAGTCATTGGACCAAACCGCACACCCGACCTCGAGGACAAGAAGAACCCGCCTATCTTAGAAGCAACCATAACTGAGACCCTTAGAATCTCGTCCGTTGGCCGAGTCACACTTCACAAGACGACAGTTGATACGCCTCTTCAGGAATACATAATTCCGAAGGGCACCCCAGTGCTAATCAACATATGGTCAATCCACCACGACCCAGACGTTTGGGACGATCCGACGATTTCAGGCCCGACAGATTCCTGGACGAGGACGCAATTTCCTGCCTCCAAAACCTGATTGTTTCTAACCATTCTCGGCTGGCGCGTCGAGGTTGTTTCGGCGAGCCACTGGCACGAATAGAGATCTTTTGTTGTTAGCATGCTTACTACATAACTTCAAGTTTGAGAATCCGCCAGGATGTGATCTGCCAACACTGCAGCCCATCTCACACTGATGCCCCAGCCG
>JAEMWC010002348.1:0-25155 GCA_016490735.1 Pachyseris speciosa | reverse complement strand
TAGGCAAAACAGCGAGAACATCTTTGCTTTGAAGTAAGCTATCGACTGCTAGACGCTGCTCTGGTTTCAAATCTGACGGACAGTTCAGATATTTGGAGAAATTTTTGCAAGCTTCACAAATACAAATGTGTCGCCTTTTCCGGACAAAAACCAAACAAACTCAAACCACGTAGTCCACACTCGATGATAGATCACGTCATCACTGCTCGAAGTTAAATATTGACAGACTGCAATTGGTACAAAACTTTGCGTGTAGAATAGTAAGTGGAATTCGGAAATATGATCATGTTATGCCTAAACTAAAACGCCTCAGGTGGCTTCCTGTATCCAGTCAGCTCTACTGTCGAAATGCTATCTTGGCTTTTAAATGTATATATGGTCACGCCCCTGAATACCTATTAAGCTCTTTTTTTACCAAACGTTGTGATGTAAATAGATACACAACCAGGAGTTCACAGTTGTTAATGTCCCTCTTTTTAAAACTGCTTCTGGACAGAGCAACTTTTTATTACCGATCTGCCAGCATCTGGAATTCCTTGGAATCCATTTTAAAACTTTCTAGTAACGAATCAAGCTTTAAGAAGCGTTTAAGGAGCAAACCTCTAAGGGATTTCTTAGGACGTAATTGATACAGCGATGAGTTAGCCTATTTTAAATATTTAATTTTTTTAAATAATTGTACATTATTACTTTAGAATTATTGTTCCTGAAAAGCCCCATTGGGGAGGTTCAATAAAGTATGTATGTATGTATGTATGTATGTATATATGTATCACCCGATCAAATCAGCCAATCAGCATTTTGCGTCCAATTTTTGGATGCAGAAATTCAAATTTATGAGACACAAGTGCAAGCTCTTCTCTCCTTTCCTCCCCCACCCCCTACCTCGGGAGAGCTTGCTCGCAGGCTAGTTTTATCGATGCCCTGAGAGGATGGGATGTAACTCATTGAGTCAGACAATAAGTCCAAAAAGCAGACTCAAGGCACCCAATTGATATTAATTTATTTGTATCAATCTAGAGTTTGTCTCCGATGGATAAATTCTGTAGTACAACTTCGGCTATTGCTTGTCTTGACAACTGATCAACGTGCATTTATCTTTGAAGTTATATGCGCAACAGAACAATGGGTCATATATTCTGAGAAGTGAAAAGATAATATGTATACTGAAGTTCCCATTTTATTACAATCATCTGACAGATTTACATTCAGACAATCTGTTTTGCCAGCTGTATCATGTGAAGTTTTTATTCAATAACTCGACTCCTTTTCGTACCAGGTCCATAATTTCAATTGTTAATAACCTGAATGATGTAAATGAAACGTAGAGGGAAAGGAAAGTGACTTCATATAATAATGTAAGTAAACATACCGCTTTCTAATGCAAAAAAAACTGTTTCAGCTTGTCAGATTCAAGCAATCAGAGTGGACAGCAGGTACGAGATCCCAAGTAACAGCTTCACAGCCTTGTCATCAAGGGCTAGCAATGTACCTGATAAAGGTCGACTGTATGGGGATGGCGCGTGGTTACCCAGAAGTAACAGTAACCCCAAAGACTACTTATAAATTTACCTGCAATACATGTTCTTCATCTGCGCCGTAGCAACTCAAGGAAATCCGCAAGCTGATCAATGGACAACAAAGTACAAGCTGCTTTTATCGCTGAACAGTACAACTTGGATGACTTATAAAGAGAACAGTGCGGATAAGGTTAGTAATGAATGCATTCAACACAGTTTTATAATTCGCTTGGATTCCGTGATCTAATGGCCTTTAACATTTGCTAGCCTGCTTGCCCATGCCATAGTAAAATCCGCCAAGTGAGCACAAGTCATTGATCACTCGCCCAAATGAGTGTGTGAGATTTTCATTGCAAAGTGTAACTTTCTGGTTTTCATCTTGTTCTAAATATCTAAGTATTAGCTTTCTTGTTACACTTTCCCGTCGTGAATCTCCAGCAAACCAGGTGCCAACTTGGTAATTGCTAACTTTGTCAAAAACAAATATGGCTTCTGCCTCGTGATAATTTACAGTACCACAGGTAACCCAAGCTCAGGTGTATAATAACAGTTTAACCGTTTCGTAATGGCGTTACAGTTGAACCTGTCTGATATGTATACGGACACCAAAAGGATGGAGCCAAGGTTGTTTTCCCATTTACCACAAATTCCCAGAAATTCCGGTTGGGATGTAAATGGTAAACACCTTTTTAGTTTGTCCCACTAGATAATTCCTGGGACAAACGGGAGTTCTGAAAAGGTAGTCTTGTTAACAGTGTCCTGTAACGATCTTATCTAGGTAATGTATTGTAACACCGACTATAGGTTAGTTTTAAGTAATGTACTGTAAGATTTTTGTTTCTGATCTTTTTGTCTGTATTTTTTCTTTCTTTTTTTCTTTTTGTTAAAAAAGTCCTGTTTTCCCAGTTGGGACTTTCCCAATGGAAATTAATTTACCATTTACAATTTTCTATGTTTCGTACTGAGACCTCTTGGCTTTTGGCCGAGTGGAATCTACCCAGTCAGCCAGCGTGAAATGGCTATCCGGAAATTCTAGGCAAATGGTAAACAACATGTACTGTTCCTTCTGAATGAAAATTCCTAATGGAAATTTCCGGAAGTTTTATATTAATGGTAAACAACCCATGTGTTCATATTAAAAAGGTGTCTGTATTATGGAGGTGATGAGTATAAAGCCATTTGCACAGCCCCAGTACCATCAAATAGTGCACTTTTAGTAAGAATTAACTCTAATCTTGTACCCAGATCTCTTGCGGATGAAGCCAAAGATCAGATCTTGTCAAATCCAATTTGAGCACATGACCACCTGTCAGGAATGTGACAGGCGATGTCAGAGCACATGCCTGAAATAATTATCTCAACAATGGTTGCCTTATTGATAGAGTCTACAATGTAGGTCTGCTGTGAAGTTTTTGCTCAGAAATTTAATATAAAAACAGGTGGTGGCCTTGAGAGTGGTTGTGCAGCAAAATAGAGATGCCTTAGCCTTCCTTCCAAAAACCGACAAATATCTTTTACAAATACTTAAGACTCAACTGAAAACTTATGGGGACCGGGCCTTTTCGGTCGCAGCCCTTAGGCTATGGGATGCCTTACCCATGGACATTAAGCTTAGTCCGTCAGTCTCTGTTTTTAAGAACAGACTAAAGACGCATCTTTTCAGAGCTACTTATAATTAATTCCTGGTGTATTATCTTTTATGCATTTAGGTTAATCTTTTCTTCTGTATAGTTTTTAATTTTTGATTGTTAAGCGATATACAGTGTAGAGCTTTTTGTATATACCGCTTTATAGAAATAAAGTTATTATAATTATTATTTATATGGGAAGTCTTCAATATATCAGCTTCTACCAAATGTAACTATGTAGCTTGTTGTTTCATGGTGTAATTAATTATTATTGCTCAATTGCAATTATTGTGTCACCATTGCCACTTTGGTGATGAATCAAGTTGAGAAAATTAAGAAGCAAGGACAATGAGCAGAAATTATCCGGGTTAGCTGTTCAGGGGTGGACGATGGTTTAGGGATTAATGTGCAAGGTAATTCTGTTGCAAATTTGAGTGTATGTGCCTGGACATGTTAACATTGTGTTTGCTAATCCAGAAGTGCTTGTCAGTTGTAAGAAATACATATTAGGCCCCAGTTCCTGGAAAGCCGATTAAACTATCCCCCGATTAAGGGTTAATTCAAGATTAAATTTCTTAATCCCTGGATAGCTAATCAGGGAATAAAAAGGCGTTCCTCAAAAGAGATTTATCCTTCAATTATCCCTTGATTAAACTCAGAATAAACCAGTCAGACAGGTTATCCACCAGCAAACGCACGTGAAAATGACGATGCACGGGAAATTAATGTGAAGCGAAGATGTGCACGAACTCGAAGCGTTTAGTTGTTTTCTGATTCACGGAATGAACGGTGTCATAAATTGAATTAACCAAACCTTGTTATTTTGTCATAGTTTAAGAAAAAAGGTACATTTTTGAACAAATAAAACTCTTACAATATTGTTAAAAGGAAAAAGAATGGAAGTAATTATTCAATGCAAGGCGGCATTGGTAATCAAGGAAAATAACCTCTGTATATTAAAAGCAAGAAATTAACTTGTAAGGCGAATTGGCTGAAAAGAGTGAGTTAAGATCTTGATTCTTTCATTGTCAAATTCTAGCTACAAAAGCATTGGTTGAATCTGTATATTAAGGCTGTAAATTTTGAAACAGCGTTGTAAGTATAAATCGTTTGAATACGTATAGAGATAAAATAAAATTATCTTTTTGAAATCGGTGAGGTGATGTTTGGAAAAAATGCTTTTTTATTTCCTTTTAACTTTCTAATGCAGTTTGCTGCAAGAATTTTATTTGATTAAAAAATTTGTATTCCTCAAACAGGTGAGACATTTTGTCGAAGGGTAAAGGAAAACATATACACAAATGCAAGTGATAAAAAATATTTTAGTGGTTGCATGTTGTTTTTCTCTAGCGTTCAGCATGACTAAAATTAAGGCTTTGCTGCAGCTTATGCTTATTTTCTGCTTCGTGAAGCCTCTGCTACAATAGAATAGCTATTTATCTTTAAGATCTTACCGTTTAAAAGAGTTAGTTGACGATGTTGTTGTGAATTATTTAAGATTACGAATAACTTATCAATTTTGAGTAAGAAAAAAATGATGTAAGATTTGCATGTTTTGCCCGCCTTGGTTCACCATCGTTTACTTTAGATGACTGTTTTCTACTGAAATTCGATTTATACTTTACTGAATTTGAATGAACTGAAAGTTCTCTGTGTTGTGTATAAAAATTGGTTTTAGGTGTTGCGTGACTGTCTGGAACATTCTTGCGTGTCTAGAATATTCTCCAATATTAATTAGGCATGCTTTACATCACGTCAGCATGAATGAGCAGTTTTCGTCGGTTACTTAATTCGTAAATGTTGTAATGCTACTAATTTTAGCCTATTTTAGAAGGTTCTAGAATTTTTTTTAAACGTAACTATATTAGCCGCCGAGCTAGAAATTCAGAGTAATCGAATCGATTGATCGAGTAGTATTTGCAAGCGGTGAGTTGGTGTTTATTCAAGTGTGACGAAGGTCGCGTTTAGATTTGGCAGAGGCCGTGTTTATTTAAGTGTGACAGAGGTCGCGTTTTAACTCTCAAGCCTGGAGGAGCTGTGAGTGTGTAAAAGTGTCTTAAGCAGCAATCACTACATTCTTGTGGAATAAATCTCTTTGTTGCTGTTCCGACATCCCTGCCTTCTGCTGGACTCCAAACTACATTCCTCTAACCACCTTCAAACTCGTAACACTCGGTCGTTAAAGTCTCCAAGATGTATTATTTGTGGTATAAGTTGTTTTTCGTTATTTCCTGCAGCAAATTCACAAATGGTTTATTCCGCCATTTTGTTTGTTTTGAAAAATTTTATTCAGCAGTAAGTGAGTTAATCCACCTTACTAGGTGTGTTAAATTTAACCGCTAGTTTATCCTTAGGATAGTGCTAATCATGCTTTGCGGAACAGAATCTAACCAAAGGATAAATTTTATTCGTTGATTAACGGAATTTATTTTATCCGTCAATTAGCGCTAATCAGCTCTCCAGGAACCAGGGCCAGATGTTTATTTTAAAAAAACCGTAGTCGTCTGTGTTACGCACATGACATGAAGCGTACTACACGCTGTACATCTGGAACTGCTTACTAGATGACTTCAATAAGCAATTTACTCGTGACTTTTAATAGCTTTTGCTGCAGTTTTGGCTCTCACTGGGTTAATTCATGTTGTGACATATGTACACAAAGAATAATAAGTATTCTTTATACTCTGCAACTTTTTTCTTTTACATGTACATTGGTGACAGTCTTGTTCTTAATGTGAATGATGTAGGGTTTGGTAGATGAATCAACCCTACAAGTCTATCAGTTAGAATTTTAATACAGTATATTTTCTGCCAATGTTCACTGTGGGTAGCTGGTACCGGTTGACATCTCGAAGAACTTAAGACAATAAGGGAAACCCGACGTTAATGACTGCATAAACTGACTCCCTTTTGTCATTTACTGTGGACAGATAGAAGAATTTCAAGCTGACCGTGCAATAATATTGTTCAATGAAGGGGTTGGACATTAGCCAGTTTTAACAGCCAATCAAAAAATTATATTTTCTTACTTGACCAGATGTCACCTTTGGCTTTGTCCATAAGAGATCTGGGTACGAGATTAAATTACAGCTGTAACTCAAAATCTTGTTAAGCATCACTCACTCAAATTTGATTAACAGTTTCTCCCTTGTGAATGATATATGAAATGAATCATATATGAACCGCGGAAATGAAATCAAATGAAGAATGATCCTCGCAGTTGTGAACGCAATTAATGCAATTGCGAAAAGAAGCCTGAAAAAAATTCAGGACTTCAACGGGGTTTGAACCCGTGACCTCGCGATTACCGGTGCGATGCTCTAACCAACTGAGCTATGAAGCCACTGACGTTGGGAGCAGGTCAATTGTGGGTTCATATGTTCCCGTGAAAGAAATGAGTGTGAATGATATATGAAATGAATCATATATGAACTGCGGAAATGAAATCAAATGAAGAATGATCCTCGCAGTTGTGAACGCAATTAATGCAATTGCGAAAAGAAGTCCTGAATTTTTTTCAGGCTTCTTTTCGCAGTTCAGTTCATATATGATTCATTTCATATATCATTCACACTCATTTCTTTCACGGGAACATATGAACCCACAATTGACCTGCTCCCAACGTCAGTGGCTTCATAGCTCAGTTGGTTAGAGCATCGCACCGGTAATCGCGAGGTCACGGGTTCAAACCCCGTTGAAGTCCTGAATTTTTTTCAGGCTTCTTTTCGCAATTGCATTAATTGCGTTTACAACTGCGAGGATCATTCTTCATTTGATTTCATTTCCGCAGTTCATATATGATTCATTTCATATATCATTCACACTCATTTCTTTCACGGGAACATATGAACCCACAATTGACCTGCTCCCAACGTCAGTGGCTTCATAGCTCAGTTGGTTAGAGCATCGCACCGGTAATCGCGAGGTCACGGGTTCAAACCCCGTTGAAGTCCTGAATTTTTTTTAACGCTTCTTTTCGCAATTGCATTAATTGCGTTTACAACTGCGAGGATCATTCTTCATTTGATTAGTTTCTCTCTTGTTGACAACTTAAATGTTTTGACACAACTAAAGTTCAATTTGTCACATAATTTCAATTCACCTTGCGAGGTTAAGAAGTTGGAAACATGATCGGATATGCACAACTTCCATCATAGCTGCTCTAGACTAAAGAGTTATATTTGAAGCTGTTAATATTTAGGTGCCCATAACAGAGGTTAAGTTTATTGCATACTACATATTGCAGGGCATCTGTATCATAGAGGTTTTTTTAAAGGAAACATGGCAATTTTGCTGTCTGTATTAGAGAGGTGTCCATAAGGAGAGTTTTGACTGTATTACAAGGGTTTGTTTGCGAATTTAACACACAAGAACAGTAATATGAAAACTCAATGGAATTGGCCTGAACTGGCTGCCTTTTTATTGGAGTTAATTCTTTTATTTTTATTTCTATTTATTACCATTAAATTCTCTGAATACCAACCCTTCTAATTAACAGCATCACCAAAGGGTTCGACGGTTATTATGAACACTACCTGAGCTAAGGTTACCTGTGCATTTACACAATTCAAGCTCAAGTGCAAAATGACACTATTTGCTTTTGTTCGCTGTTCGAATGGAACAAGATTTTTCTCTGTAGTGTGTGGGCCGGTCCTATGAAATGAAGTTGTTAGACGATCCAAAGGTTCACTTGGAAACTAAAGGAACCCAGGATCGGTTAAACCACCTTTCAGACTTGATGGAGGTTTCTCCATTTTTTCTTTTCTTGTTGTGCTCCAGTTGGAGATTTTATGTTGCAAGTATAGATTACAGTTTCATACATGAAGGACAACCATGCCCATATTATCGGATTATCATTGTACTGGTCTGTGCTGTGACAATTATCTTAAGAAGCATAGGAGATTAGAATTATTGGAAAGCAAAATATTGATTTTTTTTGGTGGGAAGAGGGGGTCACGGTGGGTGGACTACTGTATGTGAGACATTTTCTCTTAAGCAAGTGATCACAGGTGTGGGTGCAGTGAGTGCTTTCTGAAGGTAATACTCGCCTGAGTGGTGAGTGATATCAAATTTAGCTTCCAACCAAGCATACCAGTCACATGTTGGGACTTTGTTTTCCCTATCATAATAAAATTCATTTCATTTTATTTATTAAAACAACAATGCTAACCCTTCCAACGACCTCACCTTAGACAGAAGCCCTGCCAGGGAAATTGCGACAAGCGACATGACCCAAAAAGTAGCGACAGCACATAAAATGAAATCCTGACGAGAGACATCATTCCCACCAAAATTCAGACAGTGATATCAATGCCAAGAATTAGCAATGTAAACACTGACATGGGAGATTTTAAAATCCAAACAAGCGACACGGACCCCCCCCCCCCTCCTGGCAGGGCCTCTCAACATAAGAAAGGTCTGATAAAGATCATGCAGGTCCTTCTCAGTGCTGTCGCAATGAAATAGAGAGAACCTGCCATCATGCAGAGAGAGGCGAAAGACGTAATATTGTGTTAAATATACCACAAATTATTTCCACAGAAACTGTATTATTTGTCATGTAATGTTGTTGCCTGTTGACAAAACTATAAAACCCCTCCCAACAATGTCAGTTTTTAATACCTTCAGAACCATTTAAACCATAAATTGGCCATAAGATCCTGGTTGAACTTGCTGCAGCTATAAATCTCATATCACACCAAGCTGCATTGTTTTAAAGAAAATGTGACACAAATACATGCATTGCTTTAGAAAAGTCAATGTATGTGTTTAAAAGACAGTGGTCACGAAACATTTCAAAGAAAACAAACCTCACACATCTTTTGCCAGTACTGTGCTCCCAATTTATGAACAGCTATAATTCTAATTTTTTAACACTATTTTTAAACCAAGGGTTCAAACCCTATTGAAGTCCTGAATTTTTTTTTTTCAGGCTTCTTTTCGCAATTGCATAAAAATTTCTTTCACGGGAACATATGCAGAACCCACAATTGACCTGCTCCCAACGTCAGTGGCTTCATAGCTCAGTTGGTTAGAACATCGCACCCGCGGTATCGCGAGGTCATGGGTTCAAACCCCATGGAAGTCCTGAAATTTTTTCAGGCGTCTTTTCGCAATTGCATAAATTGTGTTCACAACTGCGAGGATCATTCTTCATTTCATTTCCGCAGTTCATATAAATTATGATTTAATTCATACTTCCTTCATGTTAAACCATTGTCAACTAACCCATTATCACATTGACCCACTTTCAATCAGTTTCAATTAGAAGGCAGAAGTTCCCATGGTTGTTTACATTTCTTTACAGTCAAAGTGTACATGCAATCAGTCAAAAACAAACAACTGAAGAAAAGAAAGAAATAGAAAATGAACAAAAGAAGAAAAGAGGCTTACAGTACATCACAACAGCAAGAAATAAGGCCACCCTCCCCCTCAAAAAAACGTGACATGATCAGTTCATGTTTATCGTTCCAAATTTGCATAAAAACGCACTCATTTTCCTTCACTTTCATACTAAGTCAGGGAAGTTAATTAAGGGTTTTGACGTACTTGGTGCAAGTGCTCAGTTTGCTCCACATTTATTACAAAGTGATTTTAACTGATTTACAGATTTTTGAAGCAAATAATGGAAGAAATGACATTGTGAAACATAATCTTGTGGAGACTGCAAGAGCAAGTAGTGTCAGGTTCCAACCAACTGAATTCAGAAACCACAAGGCACTGAGAGTAGAACTGTATGGAGTAGTTGTCCCAGCAGGTGAGTTACAGTACTTTCTGTAATTATGTTCTCAACAGTGTGATCTCTATACTTAATTACAAATGTAGTCTTGTTTAATTTTAAAGTAGTGCGATTGATATAAAGGTAAACATACCAAAAGTGTCAGCAATGTTTCTTAAAAACAAAGACGTTTCGGGTATGTAACCCTTCTTCAGTGTGAACAATGAAGAATGGTTATATACGTGACGTGATTTTTATAGCAATGTGATGTATTTGCAAACAGTTTCACCCTACTGAATATTAATTTCTCGTCACATTTCACCGAGATTCCAGTAACGTTTATGCCAAAAAGTTCTGTAATGGACTTTAGTGCAAGCTAGCAGACCTATATGAGGAAACCAAACTCCTGGTATCAAAAGCAGTCAAAAGCCACTAATCATTCATTGTTTTTATGGGTCATCGTATTCTAGGTAGTCGGTTTGCTATGCTGTCGTTTTTTGGATCATTGTCACATTCATAACACAAGCAGTGTTGACTGTACTTGAAAAATGCGTTGTAGTAGAGAAGGCAGTGCTACTATCTGCACATGATGAACATGATGCAATACTATCGAGTGAAAATAAAGTATAGAAAGGAATTCAGATCTTGCTTCTGGAAGAGATGCTTCGATGAGTAATTTCGGCAGTTTGCTCATATCTCTGATCTTAATCCGGGCCTGGTTGTTCAAAAGACAAGTTAAACTAACCTCGGGTTAGGCCTAACCGGAGGTTAAATTTCTTAACCGTGGGTTTGTTAACTCGCGGTTAAAATTGCGTTGTTCGAAGCGTGGTTAGAGGACCGCTTAGCATCCCATAATAAACTTTTCGTACAATATTGCCATTGTGAAAAAAGTTGCGAGCGCTGCAAAATGGCTTCCTCTGCTACCTCACGTAAAGCTCGAAAACAAAATTTTAGCGCGTCAGAAATTGCTGTTTTGACGGAAAAAGTTTTGCTGATACAAAGCAAGTTGACCAATGGCTCACCAATCAGAAAAAAAAATGAAATATGGAAGAAAATCGTCGATGCCGTAAACGCTGTTGGTGTGACAATGCGGACAACAGCCGAAGTTCGTGAGAAGTGGAAAAACTTGCATTCGCAGGCAAAGAAAGAATTTAGTGAACTGGCAAAGGAGCAGAAGAAAACTGGTGGAGGGTCACCTCCGAAGATGCCGTCGGCATCAACAGCCAAGGTTATTGACCTTTTCAAGGAAACACCATCTTTCATCGGCCTCGAGGGTTTCGAGTCCAAAGGTACGCAAAAAGATCCTTTTAATCACTTGTGTTTAATCCTTAAATTACTTATTACTTTAAGACTGCATAGGTTGATGTATTGATTACAAAAAAAGCAAGATAAATGTTTGACTTGTTCCCTTCTAAATGGCATAATTTACGCCACTTTAACAACAGCTACAGTAGCGGCTTGTGTTGTTTATAGATGTTAATACACAATGTCACGCAACCCACGACGCACATAAAATTGCATTTTTCTAACAACAAATATTCCGAAACTTGCTATTAGCTTTGTGCCAAGACGTTTTATTTAGTTATTAAGCTTACTATTAATTCGTGTCTCCCGAAGGTTCTCAGAAATAGACCGCTTTTAAAGTAAACCCAACTAAACTTAATTTGTTATCTTTTTTTAAACATTTCAGTTTCAAAATGTAAAACATGACCTAACTGCTACGCCATTAACAACTGCGTCAATGGTAAACAGTTTGGTGCTGCACTTTGAGCCTTGTAATGATAAGTTAATTACCGGTAGTTGAAAAAAAAGGTTACTTTTTATCACTGTAATATTTTTATACTTCAGGCCCTAAAGCAAACCTACCCACTGGGGAAGCTGAACAAGTCCCAACTACAGTGGAGGTAAACAACGACTTGTTTGAAGAACTACAGGAAGCTGTACAGGATGGACCGAAACCACAAGAAGTCAAAGTGGTTAATGTTAAAAAAGCAGAAAATCTAAACAAAAAAAGAAAGAGGAATTAAGATTACCCAAGAAGACATTCTTGAAGAACAATGCAAAGCTCTAATTGCAAAACAAGAAAATTTAAAGCTAAAAAAGAGGAAACTTGAATTAGAAGTCTTACTTTTGGAACAAAAAGCATGTCCAATCCCTAGTTACCAAGTTTCCATAAATTTAAGTCCGTAAGTCCTTAAAGTGTACCTATCCCCAAAATACCTTTTTCACGTTACAAATGTTTGCACCTGCTCAAAACATATTGCACCTTTTTTTAACCATATCTTAACCTTTTATAGGTCCTTAAAGTTTTGACATTCAGCCACCATCTGTCGCTTGACCGTGTTAGTTAGGGTCATGATAGGTCTATTCCTGATTTGACATCACAAACTGATTTGCGTTGTGGTGAAGTCTTTGTAACATGCATGCAAATCAGTTTGTGATGTCAAATCAGGAATAGACCCATATATGTTTCACAATATTGCTGTAACTACTTATCAAAAATTATTGTAATACAAAATAAAATTATATTTTCGTCAAATATTTACTTTGTAACTACTTATCAAGACATCCAACAAGATTTTGATACAAAATAAATTATATTTTCTTCAATAATATTATTTACTTTGTTATGAATACAACCTGTGCATTTTCCTTGTAACTAATGCCACTGAATTGGTGAATACTGTAGGTGACAAGGGCAACATTTTTATGAAATTAAGGCAATTTGTAAGTAAAATATATTGAATACGAGAGACCACTATTTTTGGTTTACCATTGTAACAACCCAGGTACAATATAAAAAGTGTCATATTATACTGATCACTGGTTATTGCTTTGACAACAATATTTTCTACCAGCTGATATAGAATGGCAGTAATAATCAATTAAAAAAGTAAAGCCAGGTTCACACTTGTGACATAAGCATAAGCGTAAGCGTAAACATAAGCATAAGAAAACGCCAGTGTACATTGAGGTGAAATAAGCATAAGCATAAGAAAAAGAAACATTTTCCTTTTTCTTGTGTTTATGCTTACGCTTATTTCACAAGTGGGAACCGGTGTGAAATAAGCATAAGCGCCATCTTGTCTATCCACCAACGTGACTCGCACTGCACATGCTAAGTCTCTAGTGTGAACATCATTATGCTTATGCTTACGCTTACGCTTGTGCTTATGTCACAAGTGTGAACATCATTATGCTTATGCTTACGCTTGTGCTTATGTCACAAGTGTGAACCAGGCTTAACTGTGGAGTAAACTGTTGTGAGCCACTTTAGATTAACTTCAAGGGAACTTATAAGTTCCAGCACTCAAATTCAAAAAAAAAAAAACATTTCTTGTCAAAAGTGTTTTACAACAATTCCCAGGGATTGGAGGAGAAACGTTAAAGACAGCAACAATTTGTCAACCATCCTGCATCATCTGAGACAATGATGTTTCAATACGAGTAATCAGTTTAATGCAGGTGAAATGACAGAACTCATTATCTCACATTTTCCTGACCAAATATGGTGCAACACCATAATTAAAATCAAAAGTACAAATGAGCAATATGAAATGATTGCTTTTTTTTAGAAGAGTCGAGCTGCTTAAGTTGATGATGCAAAATTCAGTCATGACAATGAGTCACAGTTTATTACTTAGCAGCTCAGCCCAATTATTCAGACCAATTAATATATCAGCAATAAAAAACATACCAATGGTCACTTTGTGATGATTGGCTTACGCAAACCACAAAGGCATTGAAAAAAATTATTGGGTCGATTTTTGTTTTGGATTTCAACCGCTCAGGCATTTCTTCCATTGGCTCGTTCAGCAGCACAGCGATGTTATGCAACACACCACATGCACCAATTATTGAGCAAACTTTCTCCGGTGCCATCCTTATTTCAGAATGCAAAACATGAAAGCGCCTTTTCCGCCTCCCGAAAGTTTGCTCAATAATTACTCTGGTTTTTGTGTGTGCCAAATTGAATGCCTCCTGTCTAGGACAGTCGGGATTTGCATATGGAGTCATCAGGAAGGGGGAGCATGTATAACCACTGTCCCCAAGAATGATCCCATCAAGTGAGTGGTGGTTGTCTTCAAGGTATTGGCAGATGTTGGATGTGCGGAATATATGGCTATCGTGGCAACTTCCAGGCCATCGTGCCACAACATTAGTGAACATCCCTGTGAATCATAATAAGCAATTATACCAAACTTTCACCATAAATAACAAAATATTTGATGAGCTGCCAATGGCCCCTTCTTTTGTAAAAAATTGATATTGTGTTAACTTTTAACAATCCATAATAAGTTAAGGCTTGCTTTCATTAGAGCATAAGCACAAGTGAACACACCAGCGACATAAACATAAGCAGAAACATAACAAGAACAATCCACTTATTTGCCTTATGCTGTTTTAACTAGTAACGCACTCGACATAAACATAAGCACAAGAAAAACAGAACGTGTTCGTTTGCCTTGCGCTTATGTCAAGTGTGTTACTAGTGACACTGCTAGTGAAAACAGTGTAAGGCAAAGAAGTGAATCGTTCTTCTTGTGTTTCTGCTTATGCTTACGTTTATGGTTTATGTCGCTGGTGTTTTCACTTGTGCTTATGCTTATGCGCTAGTGAAAACCAGACTTTAAGCTAAGGCCTTTCTTTTAAGAGGCTAGTTCTAAAATACTGTACATGTAGATCTGTGCAGTGATGCTAGCAGGCATAACAAATTGGAGTTAGTCAGATGGGAGAAAACAATGTCCTTTACAACTGATCGAGATACACGAAAGAAAGGTATCAGTTTAATAGAACACTAGCTTTGATATTGTTCGTTCATGCACTTCTTCTTGCGATTCCTAGTTAAGCGTATGGAAATACCACTTCGATTTAAGTCATAGCCTTACCTCGCGTTATGCCTAGCTTAGTTTTGTAGCATTTTAGCCATTTAGTCCGCGATCTGTGCATGTTTCAGGCCAATATTATTCGCCAAGACCGCTGAATAAAAGCACTGAAAACGTATTTTTACAGGGTTGGCCTCGACCTAAAGTAAAATATTGACAAATTCCAGCAAGAAGATGATCTGTTTACAGCTCTGTCTATTTAATTTTCAAATTTCAGGCATCTTCCCACCAGTGTTTGTGAATATTTTACTTTAAGTCTGGGCTAACCCTGTACAAATACGTTTCACTGCGTTTATTCAGCGGTCTTGGCGAACTTTTGGGCATAAAACAACACGTCTCATATGTCAGCTTTAATAAGTTAATTTCACACAGTGTACCGTATGTAAATGTCATTTTCCGGTCTCGACTTTATTTCTCCACTTGAAGTAGCGCATGATTTATGTTATTCTGCATTAGTTTTCTATATTGTAACTAACCTTCGTGGTTACATATTCCTTGAGCGTTGATGGAGTGGAAACCCTTTCTGTTCACGAGCGCATTTTCATGATTTTTAGGGGCTTGAATTCTAATATGAGTGCCATCGACGCAGCCTATAACGAATGGAAAGCCCCCCACGACGATAAAAAGCACTCTTGCTGGCACTACGTTCGGGTGCTGTTGGCCATTTAATAAATTGGCTCTGCTTTCTTGACAAGGCATTTGTCACGTTCGTCACAACACGAGAAACGGTGGAATTGTCCACACCAGCAGTGTCTCCAATTACTTGAAGAAAGCTTCCACTGGCGAAAAATCGCAAAGTGATAAGAACCTGCTGGAGGGGTGGAAGCGCATGATTTCTGCGAGTATTACGACGAAGATCATCAGCAAGGAGATCCGTAATGTATTGAATTGCCTGCCGTCCAAACCTGTAGCGAGCTCTTAATTCGTTGTCACTGAAATTGGCAATTTCTACGAGTTCTCTAAACTGCCTGGGTCTTTGTGGTCGTCGTATAAAGTCGCCAAACAACAAATTGGCCATTTTTCCGTACTTTTATTAACCATTTAACCTGAGGTTAGCGATTTAACCCACCTCGCTAGCAGGTTTAGATTTAACCCGCTGTTTAACCCAAGGTTAGCGTTAACCGCCGTTTGAACAACATAACTAACCCGCGGTTAAAATTTAACCTCGGGTTAAGGTGATTTAACCTGTGGTTAGGATTTAACCTGCTTTCGAACAACCGGGCCCCATTGGATAAGTGCATGTTCTCAAACTCTCAGGAGAAATGTTGGATTAGACATTTTGCAATAAATAAAATATATCCTCCTTATAAGCTATTTAAAGAACATCCTAGTTAAAGAGCATCCTATGTAAGGAGGATAGACGTCTCTTTTTCTCTTGTTTCCCGCCAACTTAGGGATACATGCACAATGTATTTTGGCGGGCGCGAGTTTAGGCTAATAATTGTAGCCTCTTGTTTGAGGGCCTGTTCACATGGAGGTGGAGGACCCCAGGAAGGTGAGGTCCGCCACCTACCTGTGGTCAATAAAGGCTAGCCTTCACATTTACATGAAACCCCGGGGCGCTTGGGTGAGGTTTAAAATGCTACCACGTGGTCACTAAGAATGTATATTAACATAAGAATTCAGAGATAATTGCCAGGATGAACATCACCCCACCCCACCTCCAGCATTCACTTGGAGAAAACTCACCCCAGCTAAACGGGTTACATTCCCTGGCTGACCAGGTAAACCGCCTCGGTGAGGTACCCCATCTCACATGTGAACACGATCGAAAAATAGAGATTGTATGGAGATATTGGTAACCCCACCTAGGTAGGGGACCTTACCTTCCTGGGGTCCCCCACCTCCATGTGAACAGGCCCTTAGTCATCTTTAAAGTTCTTCCTAGCAAGATATTTTACACAAAGGAGGTCTTTGTGCCCCATTTGGAATGAACTCATCTTCTCATACACCTAGTCTTGAATTTACCATTTTGGTACCACCAGTGAATAATTTATTACCTCCATTTTCAGTAGCCTAAGTAGCAGTCATTTACTTTTAAAGAACACACAGTGTGCATGATTTGTGAAGAGGGAAGAGGTAAAGGATGAAAGACCACTCTTGCCCGCCCGCTGCGAACCTAGACAGAGGAGCAGGTTTGGCGCAGTGGTGAGAGCACTCGCCTTCCATCAATGTGTCCTGGGTTCGATTCCCAGACTCGGTGTCATATGTGGGCTGAGTTTGTTGGTTCTCTACTCTGCTCCGAGAGGTTTTCTCCAGGTACTCCGGTTTTCCCCTCTCCTCAAAAACCAACATTTGATTTAATTTGATTTGATTTGAGATTTGTAATTAGTAGGCGAAGAGCCACCTTGTGGAAGTACTACTAATAAATCGTTTATTATTATAATTATTATTATTAGACATTTATTTGGATGTCTGTTCTCTCCCCTGAAAAAACAAAAGAAAGTTATATAACTCTTAACAAAACAGTTTTCAACACAACATGAAATTATGTGGTTTACAGTTAGGCTTTAGAAGGTCATCACAACAGATATTAGCCTGTGTAGCTGGCAGTTTTGTCGGGGAGCGCTTGAGTAAGCGGCGATGCCGCTAGGAGAATGGAACAAAGGGCGGCCTTGCTGCTCGCACGCTACCCGACAAAACCGCCAGCTACGCAGGCTAAACAAATATTTTTCTTGCTTTGTGAGATTCTTATTTGAAAGCCAGCGGACGCAATGACAGTGGTCATCATCTTTTCATTCTTAGGGTGAATTAACCCTTGAAAATCTAGTAGTTGTTTCATGGTAATATCATTGGATTTTCAAAGATTTTTGATGGGATTTTCTTGGAAAAGTTAATGGGTTGGTCATGGCAAAATATCACGAGAAAGGCTTGTCTTATAAAAAACTGATTGAAATCCTCTTTCAGTATTTAAGTATTTAGTACTTTACACTGTAAATCGACAAGATCTGTTTTAGCCCCCAAAATGGGGCCGTTTCGGTGAGTAAAATACAGTACTGTTTTGGGGGCTAATTTAGCCCATTTGGAATAGTTGTTTTGGCCCCAGTAAATAGGGCAGAAATAGCCCTGTATAAGGTAGCCGAAACAAAGACACAAGAGGGCTATTTTGGAAAAATGAAGGGTAGTTTTAGTATTTAAAGGGCTGAAATGGTGCGCTTGGATGGCCAAATTAGCCCTTATCCAGCCGTTTCATGCCTTCAAAAAGAAATAAAATTGGCCCATATTTTGTGGCCAATTTAGCCCAATTTCTGTTCAAAACAAATGTACTCTACATGCTAATGACAAAACTAGTACCATTATGTTTGAAACAACATTCTTTAAAAGTGCTGTTTTGGGATCCTTTCAAAAATTATAGCTATAAAAAATTGCACAACGCAATCAGTGATTGTGGGTTTCAATTTTACTGACGGAACTGTTGGTCTTTTCAAACAATGAAAAGCTCACTAGCAAGTTCACATTGAAATAAGGATATTACACAATGGTAGAGAGATTTATTGTTGTATTTCTGCTTGGTCTTCATTTAAATTCTTGGAAAATTTTGTGGAAAAGTAATTGGAAAAATTACCAGAGTATATATGCAGTGAGCCCTTTCTTTGTCCTGATCAAACACATTTTACTCTTTAAATTCACCAGTCCAGCTATCTCTACGTGTACACTCTCAATTTGCACTTTCAAAATGCGGTGAAGACTGTGTCCTGATGCTCCTCAAAGCTGCATCAAAACAAAATACAGTGTAGCTAAAATCAAGACTGGGCCAGTGATCAAGATACATGTATGCACTAAAAAAATAGTCACCATGGAAAAGCACCGTGAGAAATGTTTCTGAGTGGAACTCAAATCATCTGGCATTCAGTTTTAATTAAACCACTATGCCATGAAAAGGCTACAGAATTTTAGTGTTCCAATTTAACTCATGCTCAGTGGGCATATGGTCAATCCAGTCAATATCAGTGTTCAATTTTGAAGGATGTCTTTCAATAAAGTTAGTATCATTTGCTTTTTAAACTCACGTGTTTCAAAAAAGTAGTCACCCATATTATTGTTTTGAGCCATCATTTAGTTTAAAAGCTAGTTTAATTAGTTTAAATTGGCAGAACTTGCCAAAAGCTAGCCTGGGACCAGGCTCCACTGTGGGGTTAAGGAGCGACAAGAAGAAACGTGGCAAAAAAGTAGAAAAGCGAAGTGAGCCGAGCGGGGGACGTTTCTTCTTTTCGCTTCTTAACTCCACTGCGGAGCCCAGGTTCCAGGCTCGCCAAAAGTGAGAAGGCAGGCAAAAATTTTTTTCGCGTGAGCCTGCAATTGCATGTGGCTGCTGACTTAAAAGTTACTATCATTCCCAGTCTCCACTTTCCCCTTGAAATACAAGATGGCTGCTTGCCATACATTTACAGTCTTCGGTCCTCTTGCGACCAGGAATCGTTTAAACAAAACGATGGTGACAAATTTGCATTCTTCAGAAGTTTGAAAAGTACAGCTGTTTTATGTGGTGGAAATGAACTGCTGAGTGCTGAAATTAATCATTTGAGTCCAAGCTTGAGCTAAAGCCTGTATGTGGGGGAAAAGGTAGACAAGAGTCATGGACCATGACCGACTTGTTAGTGATTACATTGTTTCCTTTAAAAAAAGAGCAGGCAAGTGACAAAGTATTTTTATGATTTTTTGTGCAGTGGTACCACATTTGTAAAATTTCATGTCGTTAATTTTCATAAGTTTGATCAGTAATAACCTGTAGGTACAGTGCAATATATATTTATGTTATTAAACTCTTACTGTTGTTTGTTTATTTTGCTATTGACCTGGGATAGCTGTGATGTACGAATTCCATAGCTGAGATCTAGATCCCATGTAGTTGTATTATTTTGTTTCTAAAGTTCATGCAGGCACAGATTTAAATATGTGAGTGCTCAACCTTATGAGTGGGTTGTTTGAAAAAAAGAAAATAAATATTTTAGATATTTGTATGACTCGAGCAAAGGCCATAAAGTTGTTATTGCAATGGTTGAACTATTTGGGCCACAACTGAGTTCTTGGAAGAAGTTGCGGTTAATAATTCCTATAAATTTCCACCCAGAGCCAGTTAAAACCATTCTCAGAAATTCTCAGCACATTTCTTCTCTAGTGTAGGAATTGAAAATTTGCAATGATTATTTTACTACTTTCACTTGACTTTGGCAAAATTAATATCTAACAACATTAACATTTAAAAGAAGAAAAAGTTAGAGCAAGTTATCAATACTGGTGATAATTAATTTCTGTTATGTCCATAATTTGCTGTTATGTCACCTCTTGTTCAATAATAACAGGACTGAATATAATTTCACTGCATACAAGTTTTTCCTTGTGTCTTTGATTTCTAAAATACTTTTATTTTGTACTCTTTCGGCTCATCCAAAGTATGATAATTTATAACTTACCGGTAAACTTTATCAGTGTACTCTCTTTTAGGCCGCACGTGTGATCCACCAGTAATCTTGCTCTTGTCAAAAATTTCCACACTGACGCTATCCCCAGAGTGTAAAGTAGTTACCCTTCATGTTGATTAGATTATTGGATAAAGTTTTACTCTATGATTGCATACCAACTAAACTTTGTTGTATTGACTACTGAAAACAAGAATAATTATGTTTAGTAGTGTGAACCAACTTCCTGTTGAATTACCGAACACACATTAATGGTAATTGGTAATGGTAATGGATTTATATACTACACATATTACATAGTTTCATGGCGGTTTATAATTCTTCATCAGTCCATATTTGATCTCACCGACCCACCCAATTGATACTTAAATGCCAGATAAAAGAGAGATAGACCACCACACCAGAAACTATGTCTCCTACTCTTTTCGAGAGTTATGAAACTTATCTCTTCTTGAGCAAACAGCATCCTTGCGACATGTTCAATAATCGTACCTGATGTGTTAATTAGCATCCAGGTTGATCATGTAACACCAAATGTATTACAAAACCTTGGACAGGTATACTTAACAAGCTTGTAACTTAATTAATACATGCAAGTGGGGCGGGGCTAAAATACAGGTTACGGGTCACAGAGGTTACAGGTTACAGGTCACAGGTCGGAAAAAATTAAAAAAAAGAAAATTAAAAATAGTTATAAAACTTAAAAATAATTAAAAAATGGCTTAATGAGCCCTGTCTTACACTTCCCAACCAGTGAATATTGCCAGTAACTTGTCATCTTTCTTAGGCACTTAAGTGACAGCAACTGACGAAAATAAAGAACGTGATAAAACGGGAACATTCATGAAATTAATTCGGTCTTCTGTTTTGATTCATTGCGCATACGGATCAACTTTTGCCATGAACGAATTAACTGCGTAGCCGAGCAAACAAATCAAGGCCAAAGATTCAAGTTCAAATGCGATAAATTAAATTGGAGTGAGCTGCAATTTACAATTTCTTCTTGCAAACTTTTCTGCCACTCTAAATTTCCCCCCTTCGTCTTGTATGTTAATTAGCAGCCAACAGACGGCTGAATATATTGCTAAAAAAACTGCATGACCTTTACACAGGTTTTAATGCACCAAAACTATACCCATCACCTGTACTTTGAAGCCGATAAATAAATTAGCGAATTGTCAGAAATGTACACTTGTCCTTGTTCATTAACCGCCAGCTTTTGGGAACACAATATAGAAATGAAAGAAAATTATACCGGACAGAAACAAATGGCAACAAGCAACTTACCTCGTAGTCAGTCATCTTAGCTACTATGTGCTCAAGAACTGATCACATGACTACATCCCTTCGCTTCGGGGGTAGGGTGCGCTGTTTTTGTTTTGTAATTTGCAGTCAGTTTTCGTGATTTTTCTACAGTCTTCTTTCCTTACTATCTTTGACATTTTTAACCATTTTTTAATTATTTTTTATTTTCTTTATTTTTCTGACCTGACTGACCTGTATTTTAGCCCCGCCGATGCAAGTGTAAAAACATGTTAGACAGTGTAAGTTTGGAGTAAGTTTGTGGTTGCAGTCGACCTCCATATGCAAAACAACTCTCCGCTCTTCGCTTTTTAAGCTTTCGTATACTTTGATTACACTCAGGCACTGGGCTGGTGGCCAGTGGTGGAGAGGCTGCGATCATGATTTGGGTATAATCTGATGCTGAAACTGCTGAACCCATCAGTGACAGAAGGAAAAACCTGAAGGCTTTATTACAGCTGGACAACATTTCAGCCTACTCATGAACAAAACAAATCAACAAACATAGACCCAACGTGTGGGCTAAGACGAGACCATACAAAACATTAGTTGTGGCAAGATGGCCATTCTTAGCCATAAAGGAGTGTTTCACCAGGCACTACAAAGGTCACATTAGGTTGTATCCAGGCAATGTTATAACTTTCTAACTGAAACAAACCCATGTTATAACCTTAAATGGACACTCCATGGTGACTCCATTTCAAGTATCAAGTTTGTTTGCTATATTATATTTTGTCACATATGACAGCTTCACTGGTTACCAGTGTAACTGGGTATTTTTTGTTGCAGTTCCCTATCAGGCACCTAACAACTTCAGTGTGACTGCAGAAACCTCTACCAGTGTCATTGTCTCTTTGCAACCACCATCAAAAAGGAAAATCACAGGATATAAGGTCTTTTACAGAAAGCAAGGCTCTCAAAACTTTTCAACCAATCTGACCATTTACAGTTCAGCAGCTACTAAGACTACTGTGACAAAGCTTCTTAAGTACACAGAATATGAATTTAAAGTACAGACCTTCAACGATTTTGGAGATGGACCGAAGAGCGTGCATAAGGTGGTGAGGACAAAGGAAGATGGTAAGAGATCAGAGATTGGTTTTAGCACAACTCTTTTCATGTAGTATACTGTATTTACTCTAACAGGGGAATTTTGGTTTGTCTCTCCCATTTTGAAATGACTTGTAAGAATATCATGCCTTGCTGCACGTTAAGTGTCTTATAACATTAAGAGGGCTAAATTACTGAATGCTGATTGGTCGAAGAAGAGGTCATTTTTCCTTTACTTTGCTTCTGAAGAGGGGAAATTTACTTGCTCCTGATTGGTCGAGCACCGGAAATACTCGCCTGTGATTGGCTGAACACATTGCTTTCACATTCAGCAGGGGCACCCAACGAACCAAATCAATCAAAAGCTGTAGAAAGGCAGTTTTAAGCACCTTATGGTGTTTGAAGTCTGTTTAAAGTGAATTTTTGGTTAGTCAGAAAAATCTGATCTTTTCAGATTCCTTAGATTTAAATTGCCCAAAAATTTTAGTGAACAAATTCTTCCTTTGAGAAAATGCTTTCCAAGAACTTTCTAGGGTACTATTTTCTTTCCAAAAATGCTAGCTGACGTTTTTGACTGCCAAAAAGAGCAATTACAACCTTCCCAAAATCCTCAGGGGCTATTATTTCCACATTGCAAATCTTTTAGGCCACGTTTCAGTTAAGAAAACCCTAGTGCACTCTTTAATCGATACTGAAAGCCTAAGGTGAACTACCCTCCACTGAACAGATATCTGACGAAACTTGCCATTGGGTGCTCCTTATTCAGTTGGTTTCTTCATTTTGAGCACAACAACTTCTTCATCTCCTTCGAAGTTTTTCTTTTAATTTGGGTTGTATTCGTTAAAAAAGGCGGTTCAAAGATCAAGTGCTACCTAGAAAAGATATTATAGAAGGTGATGGACAAACCATTTGCTATTTTTATATTTGGATGCACGTTTTGAAGTGGATGCATACTTTCAAGTGGTAAAACATCATCTACAGCACAGGTGAATGAAATAAATTGAAGCTTAACTTTTGGTTTAATCGTTGTTTCCTCTGTTTGGAAATGAAACTTGTATGTGATCTCTCACCTGGATGTAAATAACAAACAGGAGTATACTTGTTTTGGACGAAAAGAAGTGGTTCAACTGCTTATTCGTTTTGCTTGCAAGCAAATGAGTGTTTTTACCTGCTTGGCTGACTGTTTTTCCACACGTCTCAAAATAGTTAAGAAAATTTTGCCCTTAATGTTATAAACATGTTATTGCAATTAATTGTTGTTATATATCATGGATTAATATCATTCATGTTTTCAGAAGTTGCTAAAAATTGCCCTCGCGCAGTCTCTGCAACTTCTCAAAACAAAGGTAATATTAATCCTTAATTTTACTCAGCCTGATGTAACCCATACTGATAAGATATACAGTCATGTACAATGGTGTAGGTCAAAATAAATTCAGGTCAAAGTGATTTTAGCCTACAGTTTGTACAGCTGTATGTCAAAATGAAAATAATAATTTATTCCAGCCTTTGTCTTCTAACCATAATTATTTATGATTCATCTGATGAATAATTAGGCTTTGAAGACAAAGGAGTTTCATTTTGGCCTTCATTTTCACCAGAATTTCAGTTTGACCTACAACATGTATAAACTTGTACTACAGTGGTAGCCTGTTAATATGTACACCAAAGGGACATGCCAAGGTGTCCATATTATCTGGGTGTCTGTATTAAGCAGTTTTATTTCAGAGAAAATATAAGATCTTTTTAGTAGTCGGGGCAAAGAAAACTGCCCTTTATAAGCGAGGGTCCCTGTCCAGTGCTCTTAACCAAAGTGAAAGCAGTTTATAATGAAATGGAGCATCGAATCGCTAAAGAGAAGAACAAACTCTCTTTCCATTATAAGAAATGGAACAAGCTCCTTTCCCAAAAACATCACATCTCTTTTCCTTCTTAATTTTAACAGAACTGATTTATCAACCAAACTACTTTTTTCTCTACCTGTCATTAGTAATGTAGAAAACAAGAGATTAAGTCTAGCTAGAGAACGTGATCTCTTGCCCCTGTATGCTGTTGTTGTCGGGTGTTGCATTTAATTGCATGTGTGTGTGTGCGTGTAGTCCTTGTACTGATGTATTTTATTTCCTTCTTGTAATTTGTCTTTTCTTTGCAAATAAGTAAGTAAATGAATAAATAAATAATAATCACATTTTTGCAACAACTGTTGTTCGTAATTTTCTGGGAACTACACATGTGTAGGTTCCTGGCTGCATCCTAGTGGTTGTGTAACTAAAGTACAGACATGTACACTTGTGAGTTTCCAAGTAACACTCATCCTCTTGATATTAAGAGAGTCCCTTAAGATGAGTTCCAAGTTGATTTTGAAGAACTACTGGCTCAGAAGAATTAGACAATTAACGTCTGCGTCGCAAGTGCAGGTTGGGTGCTCAGGGACCTGGGGGCTGGTACCGCCGACCCAAACCCAGATCGGTAGAACACCCCATAAGCCTGCCGTACCCACAAGCCCCGCTTGCCACACCAGGCCCCAAACCAAGCACCCATCACACTAAACTAGGAGTTCAGTGGAAGAAACAAAATAAATAAATAATAACGATAATAATAATAATAATAATAATAATAATAATAATAATA
>JAEMWC010002347.1:0-26185 GCA_016490735.1 Pachyseris speciosa | reverse complement strand
TACCGTACACGAGTACAGGGATCCCAGTACGAGTTGCAAACCAAGTACGGATACAACTCGAACTCGATTACCGGTGTCTTCAATCATGCTACCACAACTCGAGCTCGATCTTTATCATGCTCGGTTATCACAACTCGAGCTCGATTGAAGGGGTCGGTTCAAAGGTTCAGACTCGCAGACTCGTACTCGAGTTGTAGTATTCGTGCACGGGTCTCTCTTGTTGCATCGAGTTGTCGACAGGAAACTGGTACCGAGCTTACTCGTCCCAGACTCCATTCTCGTTCCTCCAGTCTTCGCTCCGTACTGCGCAGGCTTGAAGAAACGAACTCTCGTGGGTCCTCTCGCGAGACTCTCGCGAGAGGACCCGCAAGCTGAACCTCAAACATGCGCAGTTCAGCCGGAAGTCCCATATTTGCTAGTCTCGTTCCCAGAGCCCACGTGTCTGTTGGTCAGCAACATCTCTCCTTGGGTCACTCGTTGGGTCGCTAATTGGGTCGCTCGTTTCCGAGAGATTTTACAATTGCAAATTTGCATTTATGTCACTTTATAGAGACAAATGAAATTTAGCAAAAATGTCTCTCTGTATATATTACAGAAGCGAAGGACTTGCAGTTAGTTAACTGCGAAATGTTCGTCTACATATATAAGAGAATCAGGGACTTCGCGATTAATTAACTGCGAAATGTTTGTCTACATATATAAGGAAATCAGGGACTTCGCGATTAATTAACTGCGAAATGTTCGTCTGAATATATAGGGAATCAGGGACTTCGCGATTAATTAACTGCGAAATGTTCGTCTACATATATAAGGAAATCAGGGACTTCGCGATTAATTAACTGCGAAATGTTCGTCTACATATATAAGGAAATCAGGGACTTCGCGATTAATTAACTGCGAAATGTTCGTCTGAATATATGAGGGAATCAGTGACTTCGCGATTAATTAACTGCGAAATGTTCGTCTACATATATAAGAATCAGGGACTTCGCGATTAATTAACTGCGAAATGTTCGTCTACTATATAAGGAAATCAGGGACTTCGCGATTAATTAACTGCGAAATGTTCGTCTACATATATAAGGAAATCAGGGACTTCGCGATTAATTAACTGCGAAATGTTCGTCTGAATATATGAGGAATCAGGGACTTCGCGATTAATTAACTGCGAAATGTTCGTCTACATATATAAGGAAATCAGGGACTTCGCGATTAATTAACTGCGAAATGTTCGTCTACGTATATAGGGAAATCAGGGACTTCGCGATTAATTAACTGCGAAATGTTCGTCTACATATATAAGGAAATCAGGGACTTCGCGATTAATTAACTGCGAAATGTTCGTCTGAATATATGAGGGAATCAGTGACTTCGCGATTAATTAACTGCGAAATGTTCGGCTACATATATAAGAATCAGGGACTTCGCGATTAATTAACTGCGAAATGTTCGTCTACGTATATAGGGAAATCAGGGACTTCGCGATTAATTAACTGCGAAATGTACATCTTCACATATAAGGAAATCAATGATTTCGCGATTTATTAACTGCAAAATGTTCGTCTACATATATAAGGAAATCAGGGACTTCGCGATTAATTAACTGCAAAATATTCGTTAGAATATATCAGGGCATCAGTGACTTCGCCATTAATTAAATGCGAAATGTTCGTCTGAATATATGCGGGCATCAGTGACTTCGCGATTAATTAAATGCCAAATGTTCATGTTGGGAATTTCTGCTCACCTTGGCTGGGACCTCCATGAGTTGTAATTAAGCCATTCTTACAAAGTTTCCGTTTGAAGATCACTATTTGTTTTAGTTGTCGCGGTGGTATGCTTATACAATATGTCTAGAATTCTCGGTATTTCCACGATCGGTAAATCCAAAAAGGCTGCAGATTTATTTCTAAAAGTGAACGATCAAGCTTCTACTCAGTTAATGTTAATCTTAGTGTGTGCAAGGGTGACGTACTTTAGAGAGAGAACTTAGGGATACCATCAGCGATAAGGGAACAAACAATGTTAAAGCTTGGTTGAAAAAGTAAATACGACATGTAGCAGTTGCAATAACAGTGCAGAGCCTTGGTATCTCTACGCTAGGGCGAGTCAGCCTATCGTTTGAGCAAAATTAAACAAATTGATCAACTGAAAAAGGAGGTTACAACGGGGGTGACAACTCTAACAAGACCTGTTTCGGGAGAAAAACAAAAGAATCGAGAAGACTCGGGATTTTTGATGGGAAATATGACATAGTTCTGGAATACTGCAGAAAAAAAGAGAAAAGTTTGACATTTTACAAGAATGTCAAAAAACACTCGGAATGATGTTCAAAATAGCTGGGAGGACTCAAAGTTCCACATGGTGTTGCTCAAACAACGTTTGTTAGAGTTGTCACTCCCATGATTAAACTCTTTTGGCACAGTGCCCCATTATGTTAAAAAGAAAAAAAAACACTACTCTAAAATTCGTACGTCCTTGCTTCTGAGACTAGGTATCCAGTCCACATCATCTGGAAACTGAACAAGATAGCCCTTAAATTTGTCATATTCCATAACAGTTCCACGTATCCATCCAAGATACTTTGTTTCCCCATCAACTTTCTCCTCATATTCCACTTCAACTCTCTTGCCAATCATTGCCTCTCCCAACTTTTTCCTGGATGACCGTGCCTCGAGTCTTGCCCTTTTATCAGGTGGTGTTTGGTCCAAATGCACTTTAGGGTCATTTTGCGAGCCAGAGGTTCCTCTCAAACTAAGGCGAGATCGCTTCCTCTTCTTCTGCTTCCTCTCTCTCTCTTCCTGGCTGCTGGTTTCGTAACTGATATTAATGTTTTGTTCGTAAGCTACAATCTTCACGGCATGTAGCCGGTCTTCCAAGTAGATATTCTTCATCAATACTGAGATATTGCTACATCCCTCACCGATGGACTGGCGGTTTAAAGACTCAACGGGATTGTTGGTATTCGCTGTAGATTCCCAGTCTTCAGTATCACGTAGAGTGAATGCCTTACAAAACATCTTAAGAATTCGGTCCCTAGACCACCAGTTGACCCAGTGAGCAGATTTCGACCAGTGACAGTTATTAATTTGATTGGAGATTGCAGCTAGTTGTGGGGAGAGCAGATGTTTAGCATGAATCACGCTCTTCTTGCCACAAAGAACGTCAAATGCTAGCCTAACATCAGCCTGTTGATTAACGTCCTGGATGGCATGACCTAAGTGGCGAAAGATGCTATGCTCTTCTTTGCTTTTCGTCACGATATCGCTGACACGGTTCACTGAAGTTTTCCAATGAACCGTGCAACCACGCATGATCTTCTCTGTTACTTCCGTTCCCATGCTTCTTTCAAAACCATTGTACTCGGCCTGGTCAAAATCCACCATTATCTGGCGAAGGTTATGACCATTTTTAAAGGAAGGGTGGATTTTTGTGACATGGCCAAATACTTCGGATATAGCTGTTGCATAAGCATCGCCATCCTGCTTATTCAGAAGAACTCTGGCCACTGCGTTGTAACTCAACGTTATTTCGTTGAATGCTACCATATTTAGGAGGTATGGGAATCCGCTATTATTTGTGTACGTTATGTCTACGTATAAATCCTTGCTGTCCCTCAACAGCTCTGCTTGATATGGCGCAAGGAAAAAGGCAAAATTTCTTGATGGTGACAGCAAATATTCCCTACCTTCCATTTGGTATTTCCCCATTTTTTCATTTACTTTAACGAGAAATTCTTCATCGACAGATTCGTGCCGATTCTCGTACTCCTTCCTGAAGTCTTCAAATTCCAGCACTTGTACTAGAGGTATGATATTTGGGTTAAGTCTAGATCTTCCTTCTAGTACCGTCTGCCTCTCTCTCCTAATCCTGCTTGGATTTGATGCTGCAGGGGATTTTTCCGCCGGAATGAAACCAATGCCATGACCTTTCTGGAGTTGTTTCGTGGTGAGGGAGCAATCTTTTTTAACTGCTGTTTGGATGTCGAGTTTTACAGCTTGCGATATGACGTGAGGTGCTGGTTTCATGTGGTTATGAGTTGTTCCCGGTAGGCACCCAATCCACCTTCTTCCGTCATCCTCAACTGGCCACACATAGACAATTTGCGCGGGACAGTTACCTGTTACCTTTAGGGTGTGTTCTGCGGCATGTTCTTTGCATTTGCTAAGCCTTTGTCGGTTGCTTACAGTGTAGGCACAACCTTCAAAACTGCAAATTTTTACGCCCTCGCAAAATGCACGCCTGACCCATACCTCGGTGTTTACGTTATCTATCTTCAAATGCACCTTTTGAGTAGATGTCCCTCTCTTCGTTAGTTGACAATCATCCCACATAAAATGTGGTCTTTGGCAAGATCCAATACCAGTTTTCTTTGGATCAGGGCAGTGTCCAATTCGGTCAGAGGGGACATCGAAACCGGGGTATTCGTAGGCAGATTTTTCTTTGACTTCAAACCAGTTCGTGGACTTTGCCAGTTGCTCTCTTATCTTCGGCAAGTAGTGTTTGTTTCTGTACGCAGCGTCTTTATCGTTATTAACTCTCCTGGCAACTACTCGCTTTTGTTTGGTATCCTCAAAACTGTCTGGATGAGGTACAAATATGTCATATGGATTTGAAAGGAATGCTACTCCTTGCTCTGTAACCGAATAAGATCGCGAGGCCTTTGTAAAGTTCTGTCCACGATTAATATTGAATGAAATTTTTATTAAACCGAAATGTACAAGTTGGCGTAAATGCGTTGACCACCATTCCTTCTTAAGCGGTATACCATCCAGATGCGCTCCCTTGGAATAACTTTGCGAAGCATCTAAGTGGTCTTGGATATCAGAGGAGGTTATCCAACCTCTCTTAGAACCGCGCAACCAAGATATCACTTTTTCCTCGCTGACTCCAGACTTAATTATTGGTAGCTTTGCTACCTCTTCCAGTGCTTTAAGCAGAAGAGCAGCAGTTTCTCTGCAGTTAAATTTTTTGGCTGAAGAAATGTCACAGCTGGAACAGCACTCACCACTAGCGGCCAACTCAAATACATCTGTGGACTCGAAATTCTCTAATAGACTCTTTCGGAGGCAAGTCCCAGCCAGAAAACCATACAGCCATTTCCAGCATTGTTCATATTCTGATTTCTTATCAAGGATTTCTTCCCGAGAGCATTCCTTTATCCAATAGATTAAACGCTGGTCGTCGACGCTTTCATTTACCATAATAATACCGTCTGAAGACTCGCTGTTTCGACCTGCACGACCAAACTCCTGCACCAATACCGCCATATTTCGCATGCATCCAATTCGCAAAACAAGGTTAACATGAGGGTTGTGGGTTCCAACTTCGTACGATTCAGTAGCGACAAGGACCTGAAATTCTTTGTTTCGAAATTCGCTGTCCACTTTGTTCTTCGCTTCACTTGGCATCCCGCCGTGGTACGCTTTTACTTCTTTTAACCCAGCTTTTATCAAACCCTTGACAAGACGTTCGACATCAACCTTGAAATCCATGTAAACGATGGCGTAGTCATCCTGTATAGTGTCCACTAAAGTTTTGGCCACGCCATCCCACATATCATCGCGTTCTCTTCTATGGACGGTTTGATACTGCTCAATGTTCAGTTTGGTATTCTTTTTGTTGACACTTCCCCGAATAAGAACAGGCGAACGTAGATAATTTTTGGCCAGATTTTCTAACTGTGAGTCAGTGAGTGTTGCAGTCAGCGCCATGATTGGAATTCCCGAAAAATCGTCTTTAAGGGTCCTGAAGCTATCGTAACAAGCCCTGAATTTGGAGCTTCGGTCAAACATTTTATGTACTTCGTCTAAGACCAGCATCTTAACAACTGATTTCATTTCAAGAATTTCTTTCTTGACTTTGTTTGCAAAATATTCAGGTGTGGTAAAGATCAAAGGAGGTAATTGCTCTTTGTCACAAGAGGACAGGGATTGAAGAAGAGCTCCACCGGATGAGGGTCCTAAGGATGAACACTCAATACCATGCAGCTTTAGATTTTCCACATGTGAATTAATCAAAGAGATTGTCGGACATACCACTACAGTTGTGAGTTTATCGTCAAATAAGGAAGGTAACTGAAAGCAGACGCTTTTTCCACTTGCCGTAGGCTGAATTATTATCGAATCGCGGCATAATTCAACGGCCTGAATGGCATGCGTTTGGAATTGTTTCAGTGAAGAATGTCCAAATCGAGCTAAGTATCCCGTCCATAACGTTTCCGTTGTTTTATCAGGGGCAGCCATTTCTGATGGGCAACTCCATGGCTCTCCTTCCTCTGAAGCGTCTTTTGTGTCTTCTTCGATCTTTTGGTTGTCACATGGAACAAAACGTTCGCAGTCATTCTCCATATTGGTGACACTAGATTCCATTTCACTTATAGAGTCTTCGAGTGCATTACAAAGGCTTTCATTCTCCTCTTCGTCCTCCAAGCATAGGTACGTGTCTGTTAATTCTGGACCTTTTTCAGAGTTACTAGGATCTAATAAAATGTCCATGCAGTTTTGCACGTTCCCAACTCCAGAACTTTCCAGTCTCATTTCCATCCACTTAGCAAGATGGGATACGGCCTTTTCAACTGATGTGTGATTTATTTGTACCACTGCTGCATTTTCGTTGCCACCAACGCTTTTGGGAACACAGTGTGTATCGACTATGGTAAAGTTTGCGGTGGAATCCGGGTTAATTCCGCTGCCTATAAAGAAAGAAAAAGGAGGACAGGTGTATACTGCTTGAGCAGGTCTTCGCAGATGGAGGTCATTTAAACCTTGACGCAGACACTCTTTACCCTCTGCTGTTGTAATCCCAGATGTTGATGCCATTACTTGCTCCGATAGCAACTTTCTGCCAAAACTGCCTTTACGAGATAAAATTTGCAGGGCGTCTTCGACGGTGTACCTGGAAGAGGGGTCCCTTACATCATTTATTAGCTCCGGAACCGATAGAATTATCTCCTCGATTGCTTTTTGTAAGATGTTTTTGTTGAAGGGAAGCTGTGCCTTTTTTTCGTTTTTTCTGAACCACTCTGCTATCGCTATCGAGTTGAAAACACATGCATTAGTACCGTCCAACATCTGTACTTGAGCAGAAATGTCTGCCGTTAAATCTGAATCGAACTCAGTTCCTTCTCTGCCACAAGAAGCAGTGATATCCCCGAAGGTTTCCATTACCGAACCCTGGTGAATTGACAAATTAAGTATGTGGTGCTGCACGTCGTCCGTGTTCTCCGGAAATCTGAACTTTACATCTTCCGCTAGTGAGTTGCTTGATACTTTTGGATCAGTGATTTTAGGAGAGGAAATTCTGGTTCTTATACTTTCGAGTTCACGAACAATAGCTAATGAACTTGGCCGTTCCTTAGGATTTTCAACCCAGCATTTCTTGATGAGGTCAGTGTAGCTGTCAAGTACTTCAGGTAAGAGACCATCGAGATAAGAAGGTAAAGTGGGACGCTCGTTGGCCAGCACCTTGGAAGGGATGAGCATCGGTCGACAGACTCCATCCCACGGATTACTCCAACTAGGCACAAGGAGCTCCACCAAGAACATTCCAAAGCTGTATATATCACTCAGCGTAGATGGTTTCCCTTCCTTCAAAATTTCAGGTGCTACAAATGGCATGGTACCGCCACCACGGGATGGTTCCTGCGAAGACATTTGAGTCGTTATTACCTCCTTTGCATCCAAAATGCTTTCCCCGAAGTCGCCAATTTTTACCTCCATCTTTTCAGCGTCACCGCCAATGAAGACATTCGAAGACTTAAAATCACAATGCACGCATCCAGCTTCGTGCAGATAGGACAATCCTTTCGCTGCCTCCAGCGCCATGTGGAGCCTCACTGCCCAAGGTACTTCCTCCACCTGCTCGTCTAAAAGTTGCCGGACGTTATTTACTTCTATAGTTTCTCCTTCGGCATTATCTATCACTTTGCCAAGGTACTCGCTAACCAAGGACGAACTACCGTTTACCCTTCCAAAAAATCGGAGTACATTGGGATGACTGAGTTTTGTTAATACCTTCGCTTCGTGATCTAATTTCCGGTGCGATTTCCTCGTTAGAGGGGCAACGAATTCCTTTATAGCGACTACATGCTTAATTAATTCTCCTTCATTGTATTCCCCTTTGTAGACTCTGGAGGTGGAGCCACTTCCTATGAGGTTACTACGCTCTATAGTTACTTTTTCCGAGGGTAAAGTGATCGATACATCCCCTCCCGCAGCAAACAAGTCTTTAATAGGAACAGAGGAACCTATAAACGAGATAATAAGTATTAGGAAGATCCAATCGTGGACCTTACTACTTTTCTATCACAGACGAAGTGGGCACTTGCGAAGGGTTGGTGAAGTACAATTTACAGGAACATTAACATTAATTTATCAGCAAATATGAAAATACCTTTCTCCTGGTTAACAGCGCAACGTCTCTTGACTTTTTTCTCTCTCTCACGCTAAATGTCCGTCAAAGAAAAGTAACTGATCAGTATGATTTAGTGCAGAGCTGAATTAATATTGTAATCGCATGACACCGATTAATATTAACCCTTTCCCTCCTAAGAGGAGGGGCCGGAAGGGGGTTTCTCGTGAAACGTGATCGTGTGTTTTTCTTCCCCGTGATCCGTTATTATAAAAAAAATATTATCCGTGAACTGTGAATGATATGCTTGTCGTAACACGTGAAAGCAAAAAGTTATTTTTCGTAAATCGTGAAACTTGACCAGAAATCTGCACTTTTTTTCCGTGAAAATGGACCTGCCGTGCAAAAGAGTCTGCAAAAAAAGATTTTTTTGGATATTCTCAAATTGTGTGAGTTAAATACGTGACGGACTTGACAGAAAGAAACATTGGTGGCCTTTCTAGGACTTTTAGAGTGAAAAGAGTCAATATGGAGTCTTCTTTGTTCCTCGTTAACGATGTTATTTTCCGTGAACTGTGAAACTCGAAAAGTAATTATCGTGATTCGTGATTTGCCATCTTTAATAGCCGTGAAATGTGCGCATGACCATTCCTTACGGCCCCTCTAAGAGGGACTTTATAGATTTTACTCTAGCTAAAGCCAGACGATTTTACTTGTCAAAGGGAGACTTCTTGGGGGTTAAAAGGTTAAGGATTATTTACCGTTGGAAATAACCTTTAATTTTGCAAGAACTGATTACAAAAAATTACGTGTTTAAAACAGAAGGGGAAATTTTCTAAACGCTGCTGACCCAAAAACCAAGAGATGCGCTTCAAACATGACTTTGGAACCCTGGCTTTACAGCGTTTAAGATACCCATTTTTTCATTTACCAAACAATGAAAAACATTCAGCCAAAAAAAACCTGTCCGGCTGTAGAGGTTCTTAACACTTGAAAAACGCATCCACTTTAAAACGCGAGTTTTATGAAAATATCAAAAAGCTTTTCAAAAGAGCAAATTTGTGGGGTAACTTCTTCCATCAAGTTTGTACGTGTTTCTCTCAATAATGGTATCTCTAATGCGTTCTTTTTGTGTTGAGCAGCATCATCTTTTTTTTAACCATACCGCCGGGGGCCATGCAAGCGTATGCAAAGTTTTAGCAGTTTGCTCGAGAAAGATCTTTTGCCCTTCCTTTTTTCTCTGGAACATTCACCCCTTGTAGTATCTATTCAAGTTGGCATGTGACTTTAATAGACTTTGAAGAAGATGAAGAAATTGTGTGCTGAAAACGAAGACATCTACTGAAATGAAAGTAAAGGCCAATCAGGAATGATTAATTTTGTCTTTCGACCATTTCGCCCTTTTCAGGCAATATTGCGAAAAAAAAAATGCATTATACTTCGACCAAGCATCATTCAGTAATTGTGCCCAAAAACATTGCAAAAATAATGTCAGACATACCTTTGTTACGGAAGAAGCACCACTTCGTTCTTGAGCGATCTGAAAGTACATAATTTGTTGTATGTGTATGTAAAGGAGGGCATATATTTCGTTAAGGATTGCTGTACTTGAATACAATGAGTATTTCCAGCTCTCTAATGACTGATCCTTATTTTCCTATTTCTGGAATACCGACCCATTCTTAGCGAATCCTGTGACGTTATGTTGCTGCTTTTTATAACCGTTTTCTATAATTGTATTCATTAGCAACTACAAGGTGCGATGAAGGGCTTAGGGTCTGAGGGAGGGCCTTGCGAGGAGGGTAGGGAGGGGGAGAGATTCAATGAAATGTATCCAAATGTAGTCATTAATTTAAAAATCTATCTCCCTTAACCCTTTCCCTCCTGAGAGTGACTTTATAGATTTTGGTCTGGCTAACGCCGGACGATTTTACTAATCAAACGGAGACTTCTTAGCGGTTGAAGGGTTCAAAGGGTTATGTGAAAGAAATGTCGACCTATGAATAACAGGAGAGAAAGGTAAAAAACACTGGTGATTTACAAACCTCACGATACGCATAACGTCCAAGTGGTAAACAAGGAAGTCCTGAGCAATAGTCTTCTTGTTCCCACGATTCAAATTTTGGGGGTTTCTTTGCCTTGATCTGAGGAGGGAAGAAGATCACTTTTCTACACATCTTAAAAGGTTGCATAGTGTGAGAATCACGTGGCCTTTCAGGGGCAAACGAGACAATTATGGTTTAACCCCATTATTTATTCTAGATAACGAAGGTATTAAATAACACTATGGACTCGGTGGATGCAGGGGCTTAGCTTTAATTATCATATCAAACATTCACCATGCATTAAAAGCTCTCTCTTTCCGGTTTTTCGGAGAAGGCAATCCACTCATTCAATAATTTTGGGTTACCATAACACAAGACCAAGGGTGGCTCTACCTTTCTCGTCACGTTTGTCATGCTAGCAGTTACTTGTTTGTCAAGCAAGCACTCTAGCTAGCGAGCCAGTGGCCACTTCAGAAGCCCTCATCCTAAATTTCCCTTTCGCTGTTATCATGAAATTACCCAGAATTCGTTTCCGGTGTGAACAAATTTGTTACCTATATTAGGCGGCCACCTCAATTAAGCGGCCGCGGCTACCCTGTAGCAGTCCTATGTTTGTCTTTCCGACTTTTACCTGTATTAGGCAGCCATCATTGAACGAAAACTAAGCCACATATCATTTTATGCGGTATCTATCGTTTAAAATGCGATCCATCATCACTATAACATCGTTGACGCTTTCCAGATGTCCGCAATGTGCTGAAGTACAGTACAAAATTACGAACGCAAAAAAATTTTTCGTTTTGAATATGCTTCACTCATTAGATAGAAATTCCTCTAGTTCTTACTGTATTTCTACTTTAACTTGGACAGTTTTATTGCCTATTGTGCTACTTTTAATCAGTAAAATTTCACACTGCACACTGAACGAAACAACCATGAAACGACGCAATCGATGAGATATTTTGTTGTGAGCTGTAAGTCATAAAAATACAGTACCGTGCACAGAAGAAGAGTAGAGGGTAATTTGGTGCACAGTAGTTTTACACAATGGTACGTATATTATATCGTTATATTAAGTCATAAGTTGGCAATGAACTTTGTTTAATTAGTGTTGATCGCTTGGAAAAGTCTTGATTGTCCTATCATTTCCTTGCATGAAGTGTTTTGTATGATAGGCCATTTAAATTGACATGAGACCACGCCTATTGAGTATTTTTAGTGAACCTGTAGCCAGTTCCTCAAGTCCTGAGGGTGGCCGTTATAAACAGGTTCGACTGTACTGATCCCAAAATTTTTCCTGTTTAAGGTGTGATTTAAATTTCCCTTTTAAACGAGTTTAAAAGTCTCTCGGCCGAGACGAAACGCCGCGTCATATCAGCTACGAAATTTAAATTCTTCACAAGTACTTGACAATTTGTTTTATCGAATATAACTCGTGAATGTGCGGTCGGGAATCCTTCCGCGATAGAAGGCCAGACTGCATGCTAACATCTTAACTTCGCGAACGGGAACGAGTTTGCTGGAAATTCAAAAAGTATCTGAGGAGTCTCTTCGCCGAGACGAAACGCCGCGTCATACCAGCCACGAAATTGAAATTCTTCACAAGTACTTGACAATTTTTTTTAAACGAGTTTAGCTCGTGAAAAAATCTCTATCCTGCAAACTGCGATAGTTTTTCATCGAATTCAAATACGTATTGTGACAGCGAAATACTTTTCAAAACTCTCCAAGGTTTTACAGAGATCGCGTGCACTTTTCGTTTTTCGAGCGAGTGGGAGGTGTTCACGGCATTTAACAAAGAGGTGTGACTTTTTTTCAAGGGTGTTTGATGCTGAAATCGATACAAATTTGTTATTTCGCTCTTACGCACACTTGCTTCTGACTGTTATTTATGTAGCGTGACGTTTGGATGCCATCAAATGTGGTAAATAAATCTGAGATCAATGTCCAGCAATGCGCGAACACCGCAGCGTTAACGAGACAGTTATGGAAGTGGTTGCCCTGCACTGGTGTCTTTGCTACCAAAACATGAAAGATTTTAAAGATAATAACAAAAAGGGAAAAGTTTTGAAATGAAGTGGGAAGAAATTAATGAAATTAAAGAAATTAATGATATCTGCGTAAGATTCTGTGGAATCAAAAATGGAACAAAAACACTACCATCTGGATCTCGGCGACATTCCGTTCATCGAGAATTTTACATTTTCTGATCAACTCAACAGATTGCCCGCAGCCCGTAATTTTGATATTCCCCTATAACCGAAACGTGCGATAAAACTTTGTGTTGTCAAAGTTTGCAATCGTTTGCGGTTGAATCAGATAGAAACCAGGCTTTAGAGCGTTAGCCTTTCGTCAGAGCGATCGATTCAGTCTGACACAGGGTCAGTGCTTGAAACGCCAGCTTTTTAAAATAACCTTCAATGGTGGCCAATCCGTTGATAAACCAAATTTTCGTGCTTTGTTAACACTCCCACCGTCGAATCATCACAGTTTCGTTAGAAACAAATCAGTTTAATCTTTTTAACCTTTTTGTGAGAAATGCGCACAAGAAATTCTAATTGACATTCACTAAGAAAACGCATTCAATTTTGGTGTCTTAAGAATGCTTAGGTGTCATGGATGTGAAAGTGAGATTTCACACCGCTACCGTGATCGGACAAAAGGTTTACTGCTCACTGGGAGCTCTGGCATTTTTAAAATTCAAATCTTTTGTCATAGCGAAATGTTCTTGGTCTTCATTCAGTTTTACCTTAGGGCAAGTAAATTCTAATAAACCCGTTTTTCTTCAAGAAAATCCTGCCCCGGATTCAAAGTGAGCACACAGTGAGCGAAGTTGATGGAGAGAGGTCTAGTGTTCGTTGAGTGAGAATTTTGAATCTTTGAAACTGCTAGGATTCCACGCAAATTATACTGCAGCAAACCTACGTTTCTGCTGCAGACGGGTTTTCCGTTCGTGCAAACGAACTTCTCTTTCCTACAAACCGTAAACGAACCTTTCGTTTCCTGCAGACGAATTCTCGTTGACTGAAACAAGGAAACAAAATTGGCATGGAATTTTGATTAGAGAGTCGAGGTTTCACTTTGGATCGTGCTATTCGCCGCAATTACCACTACAACAGAGCTCCAAAATCGCCCAAGATTCGTTTCCAATCATGTCTTTTGCGCAGTGATGTAAACTGGGCATAGAAATCAGAATGGTAGATTTGCAACATGTTTTATATTTCCACTTGAAACTTACCCCAATTGATCTCCTGTCTTTACGTTTCCCTGTTGATCCAGAGGTGTCCATGCAGATGAACTCGCCAGGAACTTCTCCGTTTTCAGCAGCACTCTGAATGATAGAAAATAAACGTAAGTCAAAACCAATATGCGAATCGCCTCTGATGATGAAATGATGAACGAACCGTTTCCCCTTGCAATGAGTTCCTGATGGCAAGGATCATGGCACGTTCTTCGTTTTCTGTCTGCAAATGTGACCACGAAAATGTTCCTCCACTAACAACCTCAGCATACGACTTGACACACTTTTGGCTTGGCTGAGAGGATGCCATGTCTATACAGTTAAACGCCGACGATTATATAGTAAAACGAAGGGGAAATCACTGTAACAGCTAATCGCGAATCCACGTGTACTGCTTCAAACAGACAATGAAATAAAAGACTGAGAAATTAACAATAAGAGTTTGTAATGCGATAACAGCAAACCAATTTCAAATGGCGTTTACCACGCCCATGACAAACCCGGGGATTTTTGAAAAGAAATAGCAAAGGCGACAGAAATATTACACATTAAGGTGTGAATTTATTTTGCACAGAAACAGAAGACAGCGGAAAAAAGATAGAAGGACGCGTAAGACATCGTGAAGTTTGTTTCACTAGGATATCGGGTTTTTTTGTTCTTCTCTCTCATCTCTTGTCTTCTCTTTTCTCTTATCAATCGGGGTAAGTTTCAAGTGGAAATAAGAAACATGTTGCAAATCTACCATTCTGATTTCTATGCCTGGTTTACCTCAAATATTCAGACGAACATTTCGCATTTAATTAATCGCGAAGTAACTGATTCCCTCATATATTAGGACGAACATTTCGCAGTTAATTAATCGCGAAGTCACTGATTCCCTAATATATTCAGACAACCATTTCGCAGTTAATTAATCGCGAAGTCCCTGATTTCCCTATATATGTAGACGAACATTTCGCAGTTAATCGCGAAGTCCCTGATTCCTTGATATATGTAGACGAACATTTCGCATTTAATTAATCGCGAAGTCACTGATTCCCTCATATATTCAGACAACCATTTCGCAGTTAATTAATCGCGAAGTCCCTGATTTCCCTATATATGTAGACGAACATTTCGCAGTTAATCGCGAAGTCCCTGATTCCTTGATATATGTAGACGAACATTTCGCATTTAATTAATCGCGAAGTCACTGATTCCCTCATATATTCAGACGAACATTTCGCAGTTAATTAATCGCGAAGTCACTGATTCCCTAATATATTCAGACGAACATTTCGCAGTTAATTAATCGCGAAGTCCCTGATTTCCTTATATATTCAGACGAACATTTCGCAGTTAATTAATCGCGAAGTCCCTGATTTCCTTATATATTCAGACGAACATTTCGCAGTTAATTAATCGCGAAGTCCCTGATTCCCTCATATATTCAGACGAACGTTTCGCAGTTAATTAATCGCGAAGTCACTGATTGCTTAACATATTCAGACGAACATTTCGCAGTGAATTAATCGCGAAGTCACCGATTCCCTAATGTATTCAGACGAACATTTCGTATTTAATTAATCGCAAAGTCACTGATTTCCTTATATGTTCAGACGAACATTTCGCAGTTAATTAATCGCGAAGTAACTGATTCCCTCATATATTAGGACGAACATTTCGCAGTTAATTAATCGCGAAGTCACTGATTCTCTTATATGCATATATGTACAAAGCGAATAATTCGAGGTTAGTTAACGGCGAAATTTGGATCTGTTATATTAGAAATCAAAATATTTTGAAAAATATACAGAGATGTTTTATTGCAAATTTTCATAATTTCTCTATAGATATAATTCATTACAAAATTTTTACTTATATTAACTCCCCTCGTTTCCCGACCGCTGGTCCCAAATCGCGCGAAAATTCGTTATGGATAGTTTTCCTCCACTTCTTTAAATGGATTCGCTCCTATTTTTTATTGGACCGCATCCACGGGAAAGGTCCGCGTACTACGTTTTGACAAGCAACTTGTGAAGAGGTAAGACTATCGTAAAGTTACCTTAAAGATTAAATTTGGTAATTGTTACACCTTGGGGCTTTTCTAGCTATTTACGCTTGTTTGTTCATTGTTGTCAACCAGTCGCCTTATGTACAGGGAGATGTGTATTGGAGGAAGCAAACTGAAAGATTGACTTCCTTTCTTCATCTTCTAATAGTTCTATTATTTTCAATTTGATGGGTATAAAATACAGGTCACATTCCACAGGTCAGAGTACAGGTCACTGTGCTACAGAGAAATAAACTAAGGCGAAACCTTTTTTCCTCTATCGAAAATAACATATTTTTAGTGACTAGTGCACGTGTCACTGGCTTCCCCATGGGGTTGACCCCTGGGCTAACCGGGGGGGATTGTAAAATTGAGGAATTTCCCTGTGGGGTCGGAGAATCTTGCAATACAAAGTCCCCTGGGTGAGGTGTCTCTCAGCAGAAAATCCTCCTGACATCCTTTACAAACTTGTGAATTTCTCCACCCCCTAATCTTTGATCGGAAAACAATGCCAAGATTTCCCCTTATCTCAGGGAAAGAATCCCATCCATCTCTGTATTCCCCCACATATCTCCTTTTTGGCCCAGGGTTCGACCTCATCGGGAGGCCGATGACATGCATAAGGGCTAGGAGGCACTTAAAATGTTCTAACTTGTACTCTGACCTTTGGAATGTGCTCTGTACAGTGGAACCCCACCATACGACCATCCCTCTAATAGAACCACTTTATTGTGGCCTGAACTACAAAAGCCCACTCATTTTCTCACTGGTAAACCTTGTTAATCCGACCACCCTGTTAACAAGATCAAATTTTCATAGCCCGGCATTGGTTGTTTTAACATGGTTCCACTGTAGTTTATGCACATTTCATCGGCTTCTCCTTGGTGTCGACCTCTAGGCTAACCAGGGAGATTGTAAAATCAGTCTAGAAAAATTGAATTTTCCCAGGGGGTGCAGGTTCAGGGGAATCTTGCGAGACAAAGTCTCTTGGGTGAGGTGGCTCACAGCCAAAAATCCCCCTGACATCCTTTACAAATGTGTGAATTCCCCCACCTCCCTAATCCTTGATCGTAAAACAATGTCAAAATTTCCCCTACCCTCAGTCAAAGAATCCCATCCAACTCCTTGTATTCCCCCACATATCTCCTTGGTTAGCCCGGGGGTCGACCCCATGGGGAAGCCGATGACATGTGCATTAGACCCGCCATTTTCCAACTTAAAACAAATAACTCAAATCAATTAATATGTGTTCCAAATTGTACATTTATTCAGTTAAGTCATACACAGGTTATTACTCGCGTATGCAATCCAGTGACAACACTACCTCTGAAGCAGAACATTAAAGAGTTCTTAGGCCTGGTTCAAATGGTGAACTTCACATGTGCGCAATCTAATGCAAATAAGCGAGTCAAATATTCTTCTCATTTGCATTAGATTTGGCACACGTGAAGTTCGACATTTGAACGGGTCCTTAAAGCATAACGAAAGCAGTATACGCCAACGCAGTAGCCTGTTGGTCATTAGTACCTATAGTTAGGACAAAAGCCACTAATTAATAAACAACAAGTCATTGCGTCTGCATATGTTGCTTGTGCTTATGCTTGCCTCATACATGTAAACCAGGCTTAAGAAAACATGGCAGGTTCATAAATTATCCAGAATCGGGGGATGAAGAGGACTAATGGAGTTTTCATTATTGCTTCTTAAAATTTTTTTATTTTTCTTTTATTCCAGTCGAGAAATAACCATTATTCCGAAGAACATTTTATTCCATTATTCCCAAAAAACTAAGTCAATTATTCCATTATTTGAGTACAAAATTTTTGTTATCCCTATTCCATTATTCGTCTTCAACTGCCCGATTCCAGTAAGCTTAATTGTAATACAGATGTTTGAAAAAGTAGTATAGATAATTGCAAAACTCTCTCCTTATTGTGTAAAGCAGCTTTCATCATTATCAGTATTCAGTGTCATTTTTGTGCACAAATAACAAACTTTTCACAAGACAATTTATATTGGACTTAAACACTGACACTATGGATAATGAGTTTATTGTTTGTGCTTACTCAATTCCAAATGTAATGTTATGGGACAACTTTTCAACCCATGTCTCGATAACAACCCAATCATGGCTGGACATGATCAATGTGTAATCAATGTGCAAATGCCAGTTTTTATTATCTTAAAAGAACCAAACATAAAGTAACTTTGCATTGGAAACAAACCTTACTAGAACACCTATTATTTTCTGCACTGAAAACTGCATTGTCATACATATGTAACTTGCTTCATAATGTTTTGATGTTCCTTGCTGAATTCATTTGCAGTCTAAAGGCTGATTTACAATTATGAAGCAAGCAGAAGAATAACTAGGTACAAAGATGTTTCTACTTGCGCTAAGCAAAGTATAAAGTAACATATAATTATGCATTTTGAAACAAGGAGTTGCATTTGCAATGTTTTGCTTGCTTTACCTTTCGTTTGCTAATGCATTACTGTTTACTTTTTGGATCAGTAAAAAACCATGACCACCTGTTTAAGCTGAATACTGTCAATGGGAATTTGATTTCTTGTGCTGGCCAGTGCAGTGTGTACAAAACATTTATCACAACCCTGGAATTAAGTCACAGTTGCTAATTATTACCTAACAATTCTACAGCATTCATGTCTTTCTTTGCTTTCTTTCTGACTCTGTTCGTCCTTTTATCTTCCTTCTTCCTTTTCCTCTTTTGTTCTCCTTCACGATGAGGTTCTTCTGTTTAAAGAAAAATTTTTAGAAATTCTTTTTTGTTCACGATGTTGATGAATGTTTGATAATGTATCAGCAATATTTAGCTAAGGGGAACACTTGCTAGATAACAAATTAACTGAAACACTAAACTATATATCTTAAGCCATTAGATACATAAATTCAGAAACCTAAAAACTATATTGAAATTAAAGAAAAGACAGATATTCCATAAGTGTGGACCTAAGGCAGATTCCTCGTGGCATTCTTTGTTTACAGCATGCCTGTTTCTTTTTGGTGTTGTTGTTGTTGTTGTTTTGTTAAAAAAAGTCATTTAACTTGCTTTATCCTTTTCTTTGTGTTTTCATTCTCCATATTAATTCTTTAGTTTCTGTGCTGGTTGTTTAGCTTGGTTTTGATTGCAGTTTTGCTCTGGAATATATTGTTCTTGACAAAATAGCAACGCCAACCAAAAATGCTTCAAAGGAAAAAGGTAGCACTCTGCAGGTAGGCAATGTCTATACATATAAAACACATCTTTACTCAGGCAATGTCTTACCTTGCACTTGTTGTTGCACCTGTTGTTGCACTTGTTGCTGGTCTTGTAGCTGCACCTGTTGTTTCACTTGTTGCACTTGGTCTTGTAGCTGCACCTGTTGTTGCTCTTGTTGCTGGTCTTGTAGCTGCACCTGTTGTTGCACTTGTTGCTGGTCTTGTAACTGCACCTGTTGTTTCACTTGTTGCACTTGGTCTTGTAGCTGCACCTGTTGTTTCACTTGTTGCACTTGGTCTTGTAGCTGCACCTGTTGTTTCACTTGTTGCACTTGGTCTTGTAGCTGCACCTGTTGTTGCTCTTGTTGCTGGTCTTGTAGCTGCACCTGTTGTTGCTCTTGTTGCTGGTCTTGTAGCTGCACCTGTTGTTTCACTTGTTGCACTTGGTCTTGTAGCTGCACCTGTTGTTGCTCTCGTTGCACTTGGTCTTGTAGCTGCACCTGTTGTTTCACTTGTTGCTGGTCTTGTAGCTGCACCTGTTGTTTCACTTGTTGCTGGTCTTGTAGCTGCACCTGTTGTTGCACCTGTTGTTGCTCTTGTTGCTGGTCTTGTAGCTGCACCTGTTGTTTCACTTGTTGCTGGTCTTGTAGCTGCACCTGTTGTTTCACTTGTTGCTGGTCTTGTAGCTGCACCTGTTGTTTCACTTGTTGCACTTGGTCTTGTAGCTGCACCTGTTGTTTCACTTGTTGCTGGTCTTGTAGCTGCACCTGTTGTTTCACTTGTTGCTGGTCTTGTAGCTGCACCTGTTGTTTCACTTGTTGCACTTGGTCTTGTAGCTGCACCTGTTGTTTCACTTGTTGCACTTGGTCTTGTAGCTGCACCTGTTGTTTCACTTGTTGCACTTGGTCTTGTAGCTGCACCTGTTGTTTCACTTGTTGCACTTGGTCTTGTAGCTGCACCTGTTGTTGCTCTTGTTGCTGGTCTTGTAGCTGCACCTGTTGTTTCACTTGTTGCACTTGGTCTTGTAGCTGCACCTGTTGTTGCTCTCGTTGCACTTGGTCTTGTAGCTGCACCTGTTGTTTCACTTGTTGCTGGTCTTGTAGCTGCACCTGTTGTTTCACTTGTTGCTGGTCTTGCAGCTGCACCTGTTGTTGCACCTGTTGTTGCTCTTGTTGCTGGTCTTGTAGCTGCACCTGTTGTTTCACTTGTTGCTGGTCTTGTAGCTGCACCTGTTGTTTCACTTGTTGCTGGTCTTGTAGCTGCACCTGTTGTTTCACTTGTTGCACTTGGTCTTGTAGCTGCACCTGTTGTTTCACTTGTTGCTGGTCTTGTAGCTGCACCTGTTGTTTCACTTGTTGCTGGTCTTGTAGCTGCACCTGTTGTTTCACTTGTTGCACTTGGTCTTGTAGCTGCACCTGTTGTTTCACTTGTTGCACTTGGTCTTGTAGCTGCACCTGTTGTTTCACTTGTTGCTGGTCTTGTAGCTGCACCTGTTGTCGCACTTGTTGCTGGTCTTGTAGCTGCACCTGTTGTTGCTCTTGTTGCTGGTCTTGTAGCTGCACCTGTTGTCGCACTTGTTGCTGGTCTTGTAGCTGCACCTGTTGTTTCACTTGTTGCACTTGGTCTTGTAGCTGCACCTGTTGTTTCACTTGTTGCTGGTCTTGTAGCTGCACCTGTTGTTTCACTTGTTGCTGGTCTTGTAGCTGCACCTGTTGTTTCACTTGTTGCTGGTCTTGTAGCTGCACCTGTTGTTTCACTTGTTGCACTTGGTCTTGTAGCTGCACCTGTTGTTTCACTTGTTGCTGGTCTTGTAGCTGCACCTGTTGTTTCACTTGTTGCTGGTCTTGTAGCTGCACCTGTTGTTTCACTTGTTGCTGGTCTTGTAGCTGCACCTGTTGTTTCACTTGTTGCTGGTCTTGTAGCTGCACCTGTTGTTTCACTTGTTGCTGGTCTTGTAGCTGAACCTGTTGTTTCACTTGTTGCACTTGGTCTTGTAGCTGCACCTGTTGTTGCTCTTGTTGCTGGTCTTGTAGCTGCACCTGTTGTTTCACTTGTTGCTGGTCTTGTAGCTGCACCTGTTGTTTCACTTGTTGCTGGTCTTGTAGCTGAACCTGTTGTTTCACTTGTTGCACTTGGTCTTGTAGCTGCACCTGTTGTTGCTCTTGTTGCTGGTCTTGTAGCTGCACCTGTTGTTGCTCTTGTTGCTGGTCTTGTAGCTGCACCTGTTGTTGCACTTGTTGCTGGTCTTGTAGCTGCACCTGTTGTTTCACTTGTTGCACTTGGTCTTGTAGCTGCACCTGTTGTTGCACCTGTTGTTGCTCTTGTTGCTGGTCTTGTAGCTGCACCTGTTGTTGCTCTTGTTGCACTTGGTCTTGTAGCTGCACCTGTTGTTGCACTTGTTGCTGGTCTTGTAGCTGCACCTGTTGTCGCACTTGTTGCTGGTCTTGTAGCTGCACCTGTTGTTGCACTTGTTGTTGCACCTGTTGTTGCACTTGTTGCTGGTCTTGTAGCTGCAGCTGTTGTTGCTCTTGTTGCACTTGGTCTTGTAGCTGCACCTGTTGTTGCTCTTGTTGCACTTGGTCTTGTAGCTGCACCTGTTGTTGCACTTATTGCTGGTCTTGTAGCTGCACCTGTTGTTGCACTTGTTGTTGCACCTGTTGTTGCACTTGTTGCTGGTCTTGTAGCTGCACCTGTTGTCGCACTTGTTGCTGGTCTTGTTGTTGGACTTGGTCTTGCTGTTGCACCTGTTGTTGCACTTGTTGCTGCACATGTTGCACTTGTTCTTGGCTTTGTTGTTGCGCTTGTTGCTGGGCTACATCTACCTCTTCATCTTGCTGTGGGGCATCTAGAAATACAGTTGCAGTACCTTTTTGACTGGGCTTTTAATTTGTCAGGCTAGAGATTATGAATAATTAAGTATTGGAAGCCAAAGGAAATTATCAATCAAGGTGGGTTGAAATCATTTTCACCTACAACATCTACCTTTTTGTCAACATCTAGTACCTTTTCTAGTGGGCTAGTTTTGTGATTTATCATTTCAATTTTGTTAGTTTGGTTGTTGCTGTGATTTTGCCTGAAATCCATTGTTTTTGACGCAGTAGCAGTAAAGATTTGTTCATAATTTTTGTTCCTATAAAACACCCCGTGGACTTGCGTGCTAATACACGCATACACGCAGGAAGAATACGCCTGCGAGGAAGTTCTCTGTTGGGGTCTCGCGCGCGCAGGAACAACGCGCCAATAAAGGCTGCCCACACGTGTTCCGCTTGTAAAATATTGTAGCCATTTCTGGTCGAATTCTCTCCGAATTAATGAAGTTATACAACCATCCATTGTTTTTTCAGAAGCGACCTTAATCTGCATCTCCACAAGTGTGGAAATAAAGCGTGTGAATGTGAGGTCACAGGATGTAGGCGCATAGTGATGCGCAAAGATTTAAATCAACACCTGCAGGAAGCAGCCCTGTCACACTACAGTCTGCAGTCGGGGGAAATCCAACGACTACGCCAGCAAATACGTGAAAAGGTAAAATCGTAAAGGTTACTTAAAAATTATTATTCTCTTCTTGCCGTTTTGAGGTAACTTTCCTTAATTGTATTGCGCATCCTTGCTGCGCATAATTTAGATTGTGTTTGGCTACTTTATGACAACTTTAAGAGTTTTAAGCAACTTTTGGTGTTGCAAGCAACTTAGCAACTTTTGCCCTTAGATTAGCATTTGGGCAACAAATGCAACAACTGAGCCACATGTGGATACGGGGACCCTCTCTTGACGTTGACAACCACGTTGTAAAACCGATTTTTTAAAAAATAGTTAATATTTTCAGGGAGTTTTGAAAGTTAACATCAACAACGCAAGTTTTCCTTTTATGTCAGGTCTACTTGTTGTGGTAACAGACATTCAGTCAAAACAAAGTAACCAAAAAAATGTACAAATTAATTGCCATTATTCCACGTTACCAATGCACTGTCTCCAATGATGGAAAACATCTACTTAGTTTTCAAGAAATTCTATCAAGTATTTCAGATTCGTTGATATCGAGGTATATATTTTTCTATCGGAAAAATACAGAAAGATTATGAGACTGAGACTGATGTTGATGAAATTTCTTTCAGAGTGGAGTACAAAAAGGGAGTTTATAATTTCATTCTTATCATTAGCTACTGTAGTTTGTTTGTGCCACCCATCTAGATGATTTTATGTGTAGCATTGAGTCAATGTTCACTCACCACTACAAAATTTTCCCAACAGGACAACAATACTGCCACAACCATCACAGAGACGAAAGTGGCATCATTTACATGGACCATGGAGCATTTTCCAAACCTTCTGGCCAGGCAGAATGATTCAAATGAGCCAATTACTAGCCACCTGTTTTCGTTTCATGGAGACAGGTGGAGGGGCATCATCACTCCTCAACTGAATGTGTTCTTACAGCTAGTTTCCAGTGTCAAACCCATTACTGCAGAAATAAGGTATGAAAAAATTAAACAATCTCCTTGCTGGATCAAGATTTTCTTGGAGTCAAAATTTGAGAAGATTTGTTTGTTCACATATCTCAAGCCATGTGAGCATTTTTGGGAGATAACTTGACCACAATCGCTCGTCAATGTATAGCAATAATTTAAACTGATAACTCATAAATCAATATGTTGAAAGCAACAATGACAATACAAGGTCACAACTTAACAATACTACAATGCAAATAAAAGAAATTCTTAATTTCATGTTTGTTTATATCAGGATTGTGATGATACCTGGATCAAAACAGCAGAGACAAATTCTCCATCTTGGCCATGCTACCCTGAAAGAAGGCGAGATGTGGGGTAGGAGCATGACCAACATCAATAGATGGGTGGACAGAGAAGGGAAACTCAAAATGAAGTTCCTCATTTCTTATTTACGCTTTTAATACAATTTAATTTCCAACAATAGAGCGTTTTCCAATTGAGTGTCCAAAGTAATGTCGCAATTGCTTTGGTTTTGCTTTAATAACTTCACTCTGTGAATGGTTGGCAAAACTCATGTCACTTTCCCAACCAATGAGAAGCAAAAACAATCATCACTTGCTAGCATGCATTTTCCAACACTTGGCGATGGCTGCATGTAATTGCTTTGAATGCTGATTGGGTTTTTTTTCAATGGTTTTTCTTTTGTGATTGGTCATAGCATTTACTTTGGTTTTGGTTTTACGACACTCAATCGAAAATCGCTCTATGCCTGCTTTAGTGGTGTTAATGACGTGTGATGAGCATAAGGTTAGCATGAGGGCAAACACAGGAAAAGGAAAGTAGGCATAACTTGTGAACTTGAATTCTAGAATCAAAATGTTACCAACATTATGTTTTAATATGCTGATCAGAAGTACAAGCATCTTTGTAGTTATGCTTCTGCTTTCTTCATGAGTGTGTGACTTCAAAAAGCTATTTAAATATTTCTAAACTAATGTCATGAAAACAAATACTTTTTGTTGTATCAGTGTTATTCCAAGCAACAGCCTTGACTTAATTATAACAGGAATACACTAATGGCATAAGAAAGAATATTCAAGATTAGTATTGGGTTAAGATTAGGGATAATATTACTTTGACTGTAGAAGTATAATGAAGGCAAACTCCAGTCAATAGATGTTTCAAGTTATGCACATGTCATTGGCTTCCCCGTGGGGTCGACCCCCGGGCCTACCAGGGAGATATGTGGGGGAATACAAGAAGGTGGATGGGATTCTTTGCCCGAGAGTAGGGGAAAATCTTGACATTGTTTTACGATCAAAGATTAGGGGGTGGGGGAATTCATAAGTTTAACAAGGATGTCATGGGGATTTTCAGGTGAGAGACACCTCACCCTGGGTTCTTTGTCTTGAGAGATTCCCCAACCCCCTAGGGAAATTCCTCAAGTTTGCTTGACTGATTTTACAATCCCCCTGGTTGGCCCAGGGGTCAAACCCGCGGGGAAGCCGATGACATGTGCATTATCTTCACCATTTGAATCACAATTAAGCTTACTGACAAATTCTGCCATTGTGATTTTATTTTTTGATTTCTGGATTTGTATATAGGTTAAAAGTTTTACAGTTAGTGGTGTCACTGCATTTCTCACATAATGTATAAGCTTGTGTATGTGTTGACAGAATAAACGTACAGTTTTGAACACTTAATTGTTTTAAGTTTGAAAAGGATAGAATTATTGCCCCCGCAGGATTTTGGCCCAGAGGCCAAACCCCGAGAAGGCACTCAACGAGGATTTTCAAAATAGTGATCAATATGTCTGTAGTATGGGAAGTGTTCCTGATTTGATGAAACTAGGTGCGCAAGCTGGTATCGGGTAACACTCTAAATCAAATATTGTCTCTGCCGTTGATGTACTGGAGAAATATGCCTCTTCTTCATGAAATTTACAGAACTGCTATATTTCACTAACAGCAATACAAAAATGAGCAAACAATGTCTTCAGTATTTTAGTATTTACAGCCACATAACTACTCAAAAAATAAAATACGGGGGCAGCTTTAGTGAAAACTATTTCTAGTTAGAAGAAAAAAGGGGGTCAATCTTTCTGTTTGCTTCCTTCAATACACATAATTATTATTTTAATCTTACCTCTACACAAGTCCCACTTGTCACAACGAAGTACGCGTACTCTCAGAATGGAAGAAGCTAATTCGTTTAAAGAAGTGGAGAAAAGCAATCAATAAAATATTCCATAAAAAACAACGAAATCTAGGACACGCCGAAGCTTATTTTACCTTAATCGTTACCAAGCGATTTGGGAGTCTGGGACGAGAGAGCTCGATACCAGCGACAATTCGACATCTCTGTGATCGGTGTACGGATATTACAACTCGAGTACGAGTCGGATCCTCTTCAATGGAGCTCCAATTGGGATAACCGAGCACGGTAAAATACAACGGTAATCGAGTTCGAGTTGTATCCGTACTTGGGTTGTAACAACAGTAACTGAGTTCGAGTTGTATCCGTACTTGGTTTGCAACTCCTACTGGGATCCCTGTACTCGTGTACGGTTACTCAGAAAAGTAATATGATCCGGTAAAATACAACGGTAATCGAGTTCGAGTTGTATCCGTACTTGGGTTGTAACAACAGTAACTGAGTTCGAGTTGTATCCGTACTTGGTTTGCAACTCCTACTGGGATCCCTGTACTCGTGTACGGTTACTCAGAAAAGTAATATGATCCGTGAGCTCGAGTTTGTAGTAGTCGTGCTCGATATTTCGAGTGCGATTTCTATCTGAGCTCGAATAGGTACTCGAGCTCGATTGACATAAATCGAGCTCGG
>JAEMWC010002346.1:0-26321 GCA_016490735.1 Pachyseris speciosa | reverse complement strand
TTTCAATTGAGTGTCGTAAAACCAAAACCAAAAGCAATTACTCTGACCAATCACAACAGAAGTAAGCAGTGCAATGAGCCAAACAGAATACGAAGCAATTACATGTAACCGGCGCCAAGCGCGGGAAAATACGCTCGTGAAAGTCACGATTGGTTTTGGTTTTGGTTTTCATTGGTTGAGAAAGTGGCGCGAGTTTTCCTGGCCAATCACAGGGTGAAACAATGCAAAACCAAAGCAAAACCATAATTACTTTCGACACTCAATTGAAAACCGCTCTAACTACGCTATTCTTTGAATTTGTCAGTCTCTCCCTCGGCTCATTGGCCCTGCAACATCTCACCTCTCTCATCGGTCAACACCCTGAGTACGTTCCCTCAAGGGAAAACGGCCTTAATGTTCTCGGTTCTTAATATCCTACCTAAAACTGACTCCTGAACTGACCCTCTATTTGAAGGTCAGTGCAGGGTCACTTCAGCAAACCCAGAGAAACACGGTAACTTTTAAAAAGCAATTATTTAACGGTGTGTGTGTGCGTGCGTGCGTGCGTGCGTGCGTGTGTTGTGTGTGTGTGTGTGGTGGGTGGGGGGGGGGGGGTGGGGTGGGCATTGGGAATTTAGTTTTTGTGGATCTGGCCATTTTTGGGATCGGTTTTTCTTCGGTTTTCACATCGACAATCTGCGGTTTTTTCGGTTTTTGTGACTCTTATAGTTTGCGGTTTTCATTTCTTTTAGGGTAGGTACTTGATATATGGTAATTATCATGTACCGACGGCTTCCTTAAGTACTTCCTTGATATTTTACTGTACCCAGTTCTCTCTGTAATATAACATAGCGGCGGTTATTCGGATTTGGTATTATAAAAGCGACTCCCAGAAAAATCGGGTGGGGGTGTGCGGCCCGCTTCCTATAACCCTTGCCCAATTTCAGACCAAAATTTGCGGTTTTCCCTAATTTCAGACCTGACCAAAAATTCGATACCCTATTTCAGACCTATTTTACGTACACGGTTGGCGTAAACATAATTAAAAGACAAAAAGAAGGGCTTTTGTTGATGGTGCCCCGGCTAACTGAGCTACTCTGGGAGGGCCAACTTTTCATACGTTTCTTTAGAAAACGCATTGAAGCGTTTATATGCTAGATACCGTAGAATGTCACGACGACATTGTGTCAGGTCCTCTCGAATATCAAAGTCAGTTTCACGGGCCTTTAGTTCCCGTCGCTTACGTAGGATTTTAACCTTTCATGTTGTGGTGCAGAAGTCGAACAATGATGGGCCTGGGTGTGCGACCTCTCTTGCCTGTGCGGTGGAACGGCTAATATGGTTTGGAGACACGGTGATACCAAGTTCCTTTGAGAAGAAGTCAATTGCCTTTGAGTCAGTATCTTCGGGGTCAGTGCCAGTAGATTCCGAATATTAGTACGCCGAGTATACTGTTCTAGGTCATCCAGTTGTTCCCTTAACGACATGTTCTCTTCTTCTTACTGTCCACCCCGACAAGTCGGATCAAGTGGAAATTCATCATCTTCCATCCACGCCGTAAACAGATTGATCTCTCTGAAGTTAACATCTATATAATAACACTCTTGTAACCCGGGTGGAGAAATGCACATTTCTCGGAATCATTATTCACGAAAATCTTTCATGGAACATCATATTACTACTGTCTATGATAAGGTTGCTAACGTTATTGGAATTTTGCATAAGTCAAGACGATGTCTACCCTTGGATACCCTTAAAACCTTATATAATTCTCTTTTTTTACCGTACATCAATTACTGTAATTTGATTTGGGCGTCCACATTCGACTCTTACCTCGAACCACTTTTTTATACTACAAAAGAAAGCCATTCGCATTATTACACTTTCTTCTCCACGAACACATTCTAAGCCTCTCTTTTCCAAGCTTAATATTCTTCCGCTTCACTTGCTCTATAAATTCCATGTCTCTCAAGCCTAACTATTTGGAATGATATCCCTTTGACTTTACGCAACAGCCTTACCATCAGCAACTTTAAAAAGAAGCTTAAATCGTATTTCTTAAGTCTGATTTAAATCTCTGAGCTACCAATATTGTGAATGTTATACTGAACTTCTGACATTATACCTGGATTGCTGTCATTCGTTTTGCATTTCTCTGATAGGTCTACAGGTACCCATCTTTTCTATCTAGTTTATTAGCTAGCTTAGTCTACTGCTCTTTGTAAAGTAGTCTATGTCTCTGACCAAAAGCCATTTAAGTTCCTGGCTTTGGCCCAACTTATGATTACTTTGTATAGAATTTTGTGTGGAATAAACAACAAACAAACAGGGTAGCCCGCCTTCCCGGGGCACCTTGTCTACTTGTCCGGGGCACACTGTAGACGGGCTAGCTTTTTGCCATGTAAACGGTTCGAGCCAGGTTATCCCGCTTTGCGGGCATTGGTAAAACCCGTGAGGTTCAACATCCATGACGGACAAAACGGAATATGACTTTAATAGGTTGTGTAAGGCAAAGGAAACTATCACAGATTCTTAGACGTCGTCACGGAATATGAGTAAGACTGTGTAAGGCACAGGAAACCGTCACGGAATATGAGTAAGGCATAGGAAACCTCAAAATAATATATGTGAAATAATAAAACTACTCTACAACAATGCAGCTTGACTTCTTACTGTTAAAAGCATTTCAGCTTTCAGGTCTTCATGGAAATGATTAGGGAAGCTTTGTGATTTGTCATGGTCAGTCACGGATATGTCACGGACCTAACCGTCAGGTGTTTTACCCAGTTTTGTCCGTCACGGGTTTTACCAACGCCCGGCTAGCCGAGGTAAGAAGACCGTGAAAGCAGCGACATATTCTAAAGTTAACTGTCTCTAGTGACAACGATCACTTACCAGAGTGCAAAATAACGAACCTACACACTAAAAAGCGGCCGCTAACGGAACGAGCGATCATCAAAAAATTGAACTTACCGTTCAAAAGTTTCTTTTGTCCGCTCAAAAGATAGCCCAGTCTGTACAACCAATAATACTCTGTCCCGCTTATAGGTGAGTTGCAGGTAATTCAACCCTCCTAGCTGGATAGCTCGGTTAGCCGGGAACCCTTCCTCCTTATTGCCCAATGATGAATAAGTAGCTTCTTCTAAAAACATACCCAATTCAAGACTAGAGTGCAAAAACGATACCCTATTGCAGACCAAAATGGTCAAAATCGATACCCTATTTCTGACCAAAATGGTCAAAATCGATACTCTATTTCAGACCAAAACGTTTAATAAACCATACCCTTTGGGGCCGCACATAGCTATATAGCCCATATAAGGGAGTACCCCCCTCCCGTTATAAAAGCGAGCCTGCCCACAGTTGAACGTACTGACGTTTATTTTTTCAACGCATTTTTCTTCCAAATGCCGCAGGCAGTTTTTCAAATTTTTGGGACATAAAGTGGACAGTCGGTGCAGAATTAGTTCCACTCAATACGTATAGTTAACAAAGACAAGGCAATTTTGATACACAAAATTAGTCTATGATCAGGCCCCAGTTGTTCAAAGACTCGAATGACTCTATCCAGCGGCTAAGTCGCTATCCAGGGGATTAAGTGTATTGAGACTGATTCATTTTATCCGTTAGATAGCGACTTATCCGGTCTTTGAACAACTGGGACCAGGAGTCTCCCTGTTTTTCTCCGGACAAGATTGGGACCTAGTGGCTGCACAAGAGATTGTGGGATTGTTTGCGAGACTCCCCCAATCCCATAATCCAATCATTAATAATGGTAGTCCCTCAAGCGGCACCCAAGATCCCAGTATTATCCAAAGTGAGTTATAGAATCAAACGATACTCTTCATTACAGTGGTCAAAATTTGTTGACCAATGTAATGACGAACATCATTGCTGATAAGAGTACAAAGAACGCTAAACCACATTCCATTTTTTCACCACAATATCAAAGTGTTCATTTCAGAGCGTGACACGTTAACGCGAGCAGCGTTGTCTAGACTCTTACCGAGAACGGCAAATCTTGAGGTTCACGTTTCTTGTGCGTATGCATATATCTAAAATTGCCCACAAACGGCATTCACAGCCAAGTTCTTTGATCAATGATTAGCACTATCTGTAATGCAGGTCAAGTACCATACATGTAGAAACCTATCGGTGCTGGTAACAGTCAACCCAGGACTTTCCAAGTCCAGTTTTGAGCCAAGTGAGCCAGAACACGCTCTCACTCCAACCGGCTCTACACATGCATGGCGTGTCCATGTTTTAATTACATAAAACAAAATGATCAATAATCCAGGTTCTACATGCTAGCTATTAAGCTCTTCTTTTTATTTTGAATGTATTTCATGGAGGTGCTACTGATAACTCAGTGAACTCTCTTACAGCCTGTTGCCTTTTACAGAAATTCCTTAAGTTCTTCTTTTCTGCATTGCACATTTTTTAAAATGAAATCTCCGAAAGTCTAACAAAAGATTTCATCGAGTGCTATTACCTTTTGATTTAAAACACTAGGTACTATTATCTTCTGACTTAAAGCAATGTTTCTCTGTCAAAATACCAAAAATACATCTCAAATGATTATATAACAATATGACTAATATACCAAACAGACTTCTTTATAAGGAAAAGGTGGTTCTTAGAGACAAGATCAACTGTAAATAAAGACTACATTTTGATTTCAATGTTAAATTTCATAACTTAAAGGGTAACTTTCAGCGCCACAATTTATCAAAAGGATTTATGTAGTTTCTTTAATGTGTATTTAATTGACCATCTTGTTGAATAAAGCTAAGCAAAATGTGTTTCCTCTCTGAAGCACAGTATGCTGACATGCATTATCGTCAAAGTATTTCATTGGCGGCACAATCCCAACCTAATGATATCTAGTATAATTATATATAATGTAATCTTCTCACTCATGATCATCATCTTCACCACTACAACAACCACCCTATCATCAGGTAATGTGCTATTACTGGGGCTTACTGCCACACCCAAATAAAATGGCAACTCCTTCCTCCTCTCCCTAGTTAGGATCTCCCTCTCTAATAACACAAGGCCAACTTAAAAAGCTTTGGCGGCAGTTACCCTACCACAGCTGCTGTGGTAGAGTAACTTTCAAACTCAGCTGCACTGAAAGTTGCCAGTGAGTCATACTGTCTGGCTTCAAGCTGAGCATACACCAAACAATCTTAGCGGATAATGCCTTTGTGGACCGCAAAAGAAACAGTTACTGTAATGTTTTGCACTGGTCTGCCATATGAAGCTGAGAAAAGGCAACATAAAGACCAAATAGCAATGGGGCACATGGTCACAACACATCAGTTGAAAGGAACACCAACAACAGATTTCGCTTGTGCCTTTTGAGGCTTGTGTGCGAGTATTAAATTTGTTTGGTGTCATGTGCCTCTTGGATTTGACCTTAGGTAATTAATTGCATCTACCTACTCAGGTCTGTCATTAACTGACAAAGACAGGTGTTCTTCCCCATGTATTTTGAGCTGCAGGTAGATCCTCAGCTACTTTGATACAAACACGGCATGTTGACTATGCATAGCAGCTGGATTCCCCAGCTGGTTTTTGCATATCCACACTCACTTTACAAATTAGTGACAACCCTGCTGTGTTAATTTCAAGAAAGGAAGAGCAGGGGATAATGTATTGTAGTCTAGTCACAAAGTGCTTGGGAGGGGAGGGGAGGGGAGGGGAGGGGAGGGGGGACTGTACAGATAGAGAGCCGATGCGTCTACTCACGATCAACCAAGGACACTGCAAGTTGAGAAATACAACAGATAAAATAGATCGTTTTGGGGATGCGAGAACATCACCTTTGTAATTTCATAGAGTTCCTAGTTAAAGCTGCCAGCCAATGGGCATAAATCAATGGCTAAACACAGCCACTTCAAAGCTATATTTTCTCCACGTAGTTCGATGGTAACATTCCATACTGGTCAGTTCTTTCCACTCTTCCTTCCATCCAGCCATCATCGATTATTGTTACCTCCGTGACCAAGTCGCCTTCCATAAAGCTCACCTCATCATCGTCAGCAGCACTGTAATCATACAATGCACGGTATTTCTAAAGGAAACAAAAACACTCATTAGGTCATCCAATTTGATTCCCATTCTTGACTCTGTCAATGTAGGGGTGGATCCAGGATTTTTTAGGGGGGAGGGGGGTGGCCAACAAACTATATGTCAATTGAATTTAAATCGTTCTACGGTATTGCCCCAAAACATTGCAATCTAGGAAGATGAATTGGGGGGGGGGGGGGGGGGGGATAGCCTCCTTTGCAGACATCTTTGGGCTCGTCACGCGTTCCTTGCCCACGAACGTCTGCTGGACTGAACTGCCACTTGAGTTCATCGGCAGTTAGCCTATGTTTTGAAGAAACCAATAATGAGCTGCATAAGAATGGAAATCGACACCCGATTCCCGTGCATGGTCTGTGAACATAATCCAGGGGTTGAAGTCCTACTTTACATAAATTGGAGAACGAACTATGATTGGCTAACTGCCGCAAACGGAAGTGGTAGTTCAGTTCAGCAGACGTTCGGGGGCAAGGAATGCGTGACAAGCCCAAAGATGCCTGCGAGGCTGGGGGGGGTCGTTAGTCACCCAATCTGCCCTACTGGAGGTGTTCATGACAATTATTTTACTTGTAAGTCACTGGACAGCATTTTAAAGGACCACTGTTGGCTAAAAGATGCTTTTGGGTAAATGTGAACCAAAACAGGACCTTTATCACAACCCCTCAATTGTTTATTTGTGTGTCCTGAGCTCATCTAATAATGCAAGACAAAAACCTTTACTACACCACAAAAACACGCATAAACAAATAAACAAAAAACAAAACAAGGTGACAGATGTCTGAAAAAAGCCACAATCGCACAAGGAATTATTTACAAGCCCTTCATACATGTATCTCTACTAACCGGTCCACTCGATACAGGGGCACTAGGCACAGGCTCAGGCTCTCGGCGTGTTGCCTGAGCCATTGGATGGTCTTGAGACAAACGGCGCTGCAGAGAATGCTGGATTTCTCTTGCTTCTAAAAATATAAAGGAAAAACAAAAAAATAAAAGAACTTCAATTTTTTCCCTACAACTTTCAGACTTTGGAACAGCTTTCCTGAGGTTTTAGTTAAAACATAGTTCTTTGGACATTTTTAAATCTATGCTCTGGGATTACTTAGCCAAGAGGCTGTATCAGTATCCTCAGTGTTGAGCTGGAACTACAATAGCTCGCACACAAGGCTTAAAAGGGGGGAATCTTTTTATTTGCACATGTTGAACACTATATGTATTGCCCCACAAGTATCCCCACTTCAAGCTGATCCAGTCCCATACTGAAAATACAAATTAAATGTTCTATTAACTCTTTTAAGCCTGGTTTTCACTAGTGACGCAAGCTTAAGCGCAAGCATAAGTAGCTTATGCCAAGTGAAAACAAACACTACACAATTTTGATCCTTGCGCTTGTGCTTATGCTTGTGTTAAGCCCATTTTCATGCTGTAATAAGCACTCTTGTGCTTGCGCTTATGCTTGCGTTGCTAGTGGAAACCAGGCTTTAATGATAAAAATTAGTGACAGGAGTCTTACACAACATTTCAACATTGCTGTGACATCATTTTCAAGTGACAAAATAAACTGTTTTAACCTGATTAATTTATATGGTGTGCCAGGTGATAGAATTAACATACAGTACCAAGCAAAAGTAAGTTGACAGTCCCTTTCAAGTCTCAATTCTTGACTGGATCCTTGATCCTCGATTTGATTTATTTTATTTTATTTTTTATTTATTTTATTATGTTGGTGTGATGTCTTCTGAACTTTAACAATACATATACTATGTAGATATGTAGACGAAAAAGAAAACTTAGCAGACTTCTCAGTTACACGCATTGCATTCACAATCTTCCACCAGTGCTAAGAATTAAAGCAATGGGATTAACAAGAGGCAGTCAAGAACTGCATGTGGCTACTGCTAGCCCATTTTTCGAGCTTTTTAGTGCTGGACCGTTTATGGTGGTTTTCCAGCCGAAGGACAAAAAAAAAAAAAAACACGGATATGACGAAAATTAGCTCTAAGCAATTTTTATTTCGTTGCATTAGACAACAGATAAGTGTTTTCTTTAGTGAAAATTCTAAATAAAATCTCCGATCAGGTAACACTGAGCCGCGATGGTCATCCGATACTTTGTAATCCGATCCCTTTGACTACTTACATTACATTACATTACATTACATCACTTACAGACCGGGTGACATAATGGCTACTGCTTCTCTAGAAGCAGTAGCCACAAAAATGAAAAATCGACAAAGTCTACCAGTTCCAGTTAACTAATGACAGCATAACACAACTCCTCCAGAATGCCAAACTAGTATACCAAAGGCTTGTTTCCATAATTCCAATACAGTCGAACCTCTATTATCCGCACCTCGATTATCCAGATTTTTCGATTATCCAGACTTGCTTAGCTGGTCCCAGTTTTTCATTAATATTAACTAGCCATATTTAAGTTCCTCAGCAAAACTTTTCCCCTTCAAATTAAGTAATGAAACTCTGGTTCAAATTGAATTAATTTGTTTCGCTTCAAAACACAAATCTGTAAGCATTTTGAGCTCAGGCGTGCCATACTATTGCAATGCATTTTCACCGAGCTCTGCATGATTTGCTCAGGTGTTCTTTGTTCAGACATGCTCCACTTGTTCAGTCATTCAATTTTAGTTTTGGCTCATTAATATTCATATTTTCAATTATCTGGCCTTTCTATTATCCGGACTATTCAGCTCAGTCAACATGAGTCCGGATAATCGAGGTTCAACTGTATTGAGTTTGCCCCAAGCCAGAGCTGTAGTGAATGGCATAACCAAGATGACATCAGCTATGGCTGAATAGGGAGTTTAAGAAACAAGGACACGATGGCAACAGAAATGTCATGTTTCAAAATATATCTTCTCGTTATTGCAGCACTTTCACAATTATTCCAATTTGTTCAAGGCGAACTATCCAGGAACTAAATTTCTATGAATGGCGTTAAAGTAAAGAAAAAGAAAGAAAAATTTGCCATCATGGCTCACGTTCTCGCTGAAACCTAAAATTTTGGTCATTTCCATGTTGTTGTTTTGCAGAGGACGGCAAAGAAATGTACCAAAATGTAAAATGCACGTGCAGAGCTATTGTTTTGGCTCATTCCCTTACCAAACTGGATGATATGGGACAGATATGGACCATATATGGAGGTGATATGGGATAGTGTATGGCCCATATATGGGTTTTATATGGGGTTGATATGGCAAATTACCTCCCACATGAAACCCACATGTACCATGTATAGCCTTTCCATTGTCTTTTCTATGGGAAAGATACGTATTTCGCAAAAATCCATACTATTCCCATATATGGGGATGGTATGGGGCAGCAATTTCAATGGGAAAACTATGGGAATGATTTCCACGTGTGACATGGAAATAGTATGGGAGTTTATATCAGTTCCATACCAATCCCATATCAATGGGAAAGATACGTATTTCGCAAAAATCCATACTATTCCCATATATGGGGATGGTATGGGGCAGCAATTTCAATGGGAAAACTATGGGAATGATTTCCACGTGTGACATGGAAATAGTATGGGAGTTTATATCAGTTCCATACCAATCCCATATCAATGGGAAAGATACGTATTTCGCAAAAATCCATACTATTCCCATATATGGGGATCGTATGGGGCAACAATTTCAGTGGGAAAACTATGGGAATGATTTCTGTGTATGACATATGGAAATGGTATGGGAGCTTATATCAGTTCCATATCAATCCCATATCTGTGGGAAAGATACAAATATCTTAAAAATCCATACTTCCCCCATATTTGCAGATGGTATGGGGCAGCAATCCCATATGCCTCAATACCCATTCCAATGGTTACAAAAAAACTATTGGCTGATGTGATTGACACATGTATGCAAGCGACCAACACCTTGAGTTTAGCTGTAAATATCTTTAATCCAAATCACACGTTCCCTCAGACAATAACATTGTTAATAATTAATGATAAAATGATATGCTCAAAACATTTTTACATGAAAAACTAGTTTACAAGTTGAATATAGTACATAATTATATATTATTATATAAAAACACTGCATGTCCTTGCAATGTTAACCTCAACAGGCAGCAACTGTAACAATAAATGCTCTTCTGAAAATGGTCATTCATTCAGCTACATTCTTCTTAGCATAAATTCGTACTCTTTGTGGTCTCCTTGCTTCCACACATTTCATGTTGATTTTGTGAACAACTTGACTTGGCGAGACCCCATCTTTGCCAAACTTGGAACACACTTTACCTAAAAGCAAAATAAAGCATTAAGAAAATGTTTGTCTAATTTGGGATTATAATCACTATGTACAATGTGGGGGAATTCAGATTGGGTATCCTCATGGTTAAATAGCACTAAAAGGTTACTGTTTTCACCAAACATTTTGTCTGGGTGTATAAGTGCACATAATTTTATATCCATGGGCCTTAGCATGCAAAGATTTCACTAGAAACAGAGTCAGAGTCACAGTTGTAATCAGAAGTGCAGAGCTATATGATGAAGTGAAAATCAAACTGAAGGAGTTGGAAGCAGATCGAATACTGATTCCGCTTATGTTCTAGTGATACCTGTAGATTGTTGGAGTGGCAAGCAGAAGTGAGCCTGGAGTTGAGCATTGTGATTGGTTTACTCTTCAGCTTCTGCTTGTGAATCTGGCAATCTAGCTTTCACTAGATCATATTCAAGCGATGGAGGCACAAGCAGAACTGGAAGAATATGGAAATATTCTGATTCTTCTGACTCTGATTATGTTGAGGTCACGAGTCCACTTACAGCTCCTACTATGACTCTGTTGCTAGTGAAAACCAACCTTTATCCTTCACATTACATGAAGGGCCCTCATTCTATAGTCACCAAAAACGTGTACAAAAACTAGCAATTCTTCTTGATTTAAAAAGTGCCCTTCCTGTAAAAAATATTTCACAGTTCAGTTGAAAGGGTCTTGAACAGCTTTGCATATTCTGTTAACTCTTTAAGAGTCTTGAATAAACTCTATTCATTTAAACCTCTTGCCATAATAGCAAATTTACAGACCGGGTGTTAGAAAGAGAGTCAAGCACCTACCAATGATTGCATGGACAATTAGTGGATTTAGAGGTCGGTGGCTTTCACCAGTTTTGCTTTTTTTCTCATTCCCCATTGCACAAGATGAAGAGAGCTTTTCTTTACTGAAGAAAATATCAACAGTAGCGTTGACATAAGCAGACCAGTTCTTGAAGGCAGAGCAGTATGCCCGATGTTGTGAATGCCAGTAAACACTTGATCCATCAACAAGTTCCACCATCTGTTGTTTAACAAAGAAAAAAATACAGTCATTACACCCATAGCTGCATTGAAATGTGCATGTATTCTTTTCCAAACCACTTTCCCCTAGACTGAAAGTCACTGACTGACACTTTGAGTCACACATCCCCACTCAAGAAGTTGGCTAACTGGGACATACACATATTTAAACTGGCTGAAGTCTGGAGTAGATCTGTTGGTAGTAACAGTTCATCATCTACTTCTTGAGTAGCAAAATCATGATCTTGAAACAGAGTTTGTAGAGAATTACAGGAGTTTATTAAACAAATCTGATTTATTTTGATTTGGTCACAGGGACTTCCCACGAAAAGTTCACACAAAATGCCAACCTAAAGAGCCCTGAGATCATCATTAAATATTCCATTAATCAATAATATTATTTATGATACAAAATTGTCCAAATTATTGGAACTGCAAAGGTCGAAAATGACAAGTGTATTACCTTGTATTCTGTAGCCAAGGAAGAATCAAGTACTCCAGGTGCAGGCCTATTGTTCATCACCTCCTCTGTTGTCTTTGCTTTCACTGTAATATAAATGAGACAATCCTTTAAAGTTATTCATTTGAAAACCCTTTAAACTGTAACCTGAAGAATTGAGAGTAGCAATATACACCTAAATGCCCAAACCTAACATTCACAAATTTGTGAAACATTTCCCCAGATAAACAACCGACTTTCTTACTCCATGACTTTAAATTACAGCAGGGTTTTCATTTTCAGCCTCGCCCGGTGATTTTTGCTGCCTGTGAACAGCTCATTCGCCAGCAATTGGGCAATAAAGAATCCTTGCTGTCAATTATTTTTGGTCTTAAAACAAAACAGATGACCTATATGGTTGCACCTTGGCACCACTTTGGGAACTACATGTAACATACCAATTTTCTCCACCTGCTTTGCTCAAGTTGACTGCAACTTCATTTGAAAAGGAAAACCCTGTTACAGATCAGTCAAACCTTGACTATCTGGACCTCAATAATTATCCAGACTTCTTGAAGATCCTTAGAAACTACAATTTAGGCGTTGAAAAGAGAGCTTGAAACAGTTTTGTTTTCCTTCCAAAGAGTGAACGTTTAGACCAGTGTTTGCATAAAGTTTGTTTGTACGATATGGTATGCTATTGCAATAAATTCTGATTTCCAACTGATTCATTTTTATTTATTTTTCAATTTATTTTGTCTCATTAAAATTCATATTTTGGATTATCTGGACTGTTTACTCCAGTCTCGGTAAATCAACGTTTGACTGTATTGTGATGAAGAGAAAATTGTGAGAAAACAGAAATTAATTTTTGATACCACAAAATGTTTTGTCTACAAAATTTCATGTAACAAGATACTTGATTCTTTTAAGCTTACATGCTATATTGAGTCTCCTGTGAAGTTTTTGAATCCTGTTCCTCAAGGCTTCATTTTCCAGTCGTTGTTCTCTACAGCAATTGCCACTAGGAATGTCAGCCTCATCTTGTATACAATGTTCGAAAGTATCTTCATCTTCACTGCTCTCTACCACAGAGCTGTGAAAATGTAAGCCCCTCCTTGGGTTACTGGTACTGTTGTCCTTGTTGGACAGCCTTGTGGGGGTCTCATCTTCATTTGAACAATTGTTTCCATGTTGCAGACGTGGCCTTGATTCTTCAGATGTGATAGACAAGGTTGGAGAATCACAATCTGTTGACGGATGGGGACTGCATGACATGGATGCGTTTTTCTTTCTCTTGGCTAGAGGCGAGCTTGAGCTGGTGTTTTGTGATGTGTCTTGACTGATTGGAATGAAGGCCCCACCATCACAGGTTGGCATGGATGTGCTCTTCTTTCTCTTGGCTGGAGGCAAGCTTGAGCTGGTGTTTTGTGATGTGTTTTGAAGGGTTGGAGTGGAAGCCCCACCAGCTTGTGCCACTGAGTTTGTACTACGAAGAGGTAAAGGTGTAAATCCAGCTGTTGGAATGGAATTGACTTCAGCAACAATGGTCACCTCAGCTTCTGTATGTTGGCCACTACTGGGAACAGAACAGGTGGATGCCCATCTTGCTGCGGCCTGAGATTTCCTTGTTTCCAGCAAGAAATTCTGTCTTTGTTTTTCTTCTTCTTTTTTCTTCTGTTTGTCTTCCTTTTCTTTGGCTTTATGTTCATTTTCTTTATCCTTCTCTTTCTGCTTCTTTTTCTCTTTTCTCTGTCGTTCTGGGCCGTTAGCATTTGGATGTTTTTGCTGTTTTTGGGCAGATGTTTCTGGCTCTTTTCCATTTTTCTTTGCCTTCTCTAACCTCATTCTTTCCCTCATAAGCTCACTCTTATCAGCTGCAGCATAAGAAAGAGAGAAAAATTATTAACCTAAGAGCTCACCAAATTATGTATCTAAGAAAGGAATATGGTTAGAAAATTCTGTAAATATTAAAAGGTGACCAAAGATGTCACAGTGAGTTGACCATGACCATGCATGTTTTTGTTCCTATTGTGGTTCAGTTTTTTCTTTGGTTTAACATAATCTGAGGGAAAAAAAAGAAAACAAAAACTAAACTGGTTTTAAAAATTTTGAAAGCAAAGAAAAATTGGAATGACAACATATATAATCCAACTTCTACTGTGAAACTTTTTTCTCCTTTTAGTGCACCTAACCCCCAAATACCTTTTCACTTAAATAAATCTTTGCAACTGCTCAAAACTCATTTTGCTTTTTTGTACCGTATCAAACCAAATCTTGACTTTTTATAGGCTGTGATAGTTACAAAATCTAGCCATTACCTGTTCCATGACTGAGCTAGTAAGGGAATGGGTCTATTTCTTACTTGACATCGCAAACAGATTTGCAGTGTGGGATAGGCTTTTGTACATTATGCTTTTGCTTCCCCACTAAAATGCTCCACCTTAATGCACCAATTTCCCCACTAAAATGCTCGGTCTTCCCAAAAAAGGCCACTAAAATGCTCGGATAATGCTCATTATACAAACGGTTCTTTAAATTAATTTCAAAGTTTTTAACATGGTGTTAACTGTTCACACTTACAAAAACGTACAAGTGTTGCAAGTAACAACAACGTATACAAATTCATAAATACAGCCAAAAAAACATAATCCTTGAAATCATCTATGAATTTTGAGTTTTAGTCTTCATTTTGTCTAAAAAAAATAATTTCTTTCTTAGTTTCTAGGAAAAAAAATTAATTTTCCGGGAAAATGCCACCAAAATGCTCGAATAATGCTCAATGCTTTTTCCTCACTAAAATGCTTGCAAAAATGCTCATAATGTACAAAAGCCTAGTGTGGGAAGTCTGACAAAGCCCAATATCAAGGCGAACATACCATGTTTGTAAATGAACAACTGTAGTTACAATTTATAGCTGGACATAACAACCAACATAGCCTGTCTGTGCAATATAAATTATCAAGACCCTTCTTCATGGGTCATTTCAGTGCACTGTTTTACAATAAACAAAAATGAAAAATAAAATAAAATCAGTGTACATGTCCAATCCACATAACCATAACAAGAGAAAACCTCAACTAACCTCCTATCTGAAGCACCTTAGCATCATAATACCGGCCATTTGGTATCCAGAGAGCACTGACAATATCACCCACTTGCACCTCCTCTTCAGTATCCTCAGGGAAAATATGTTGAACCTCGTCTTCATGCAAGACCCTCAAGTTGCAGTCATCTTCATAACTCACAAGGTACCAAGACTCTGTTGGTATAAAGATGGCTTTGTTAATTCTTCGCTTAAGTGTTGTGTGAGCAACATTTTTGTGCGTCCTTTTTGAGGAAAGAAGGAAATGCAATATGGCGGCCATTCTGATTTCCTCAGCTTTCTGATCTAATCTAAGCTTAAGCTCATAATACTTCACGTTTTGAATCACGACTACGTTTCAAGTTTAAAGTGGTTTAAGATTCGCTAGTCAGTTTGCATAATCAACATTCTTAAAACTTTTAGATTTGAGTTTGCAAAGAGACATGCATGCACACAAACTCGAGCAATTCACTTGGCTTACCTTCCCTGAGACGAGCTGGGACATTCCTCTTTCGTGATGCGCGTCCAGCCATCATTAGTATTGTGAAGTAAAGTATCACTTGACGTTGAAAAGCTTGAAAGCAGTTAAACAGCACGAAAAATTTCTCTGAAAGTGACCAAAGCACGCGTGAATACCGTGAAATTCCACACAGTTTTGAAAAGGACGCCTTCCTGTCTTCTTCACCTTTTGATAGGTCCAAACTGACCACGTGATGGAACTTAGATGCGCGCGCACCAATCTCGTGCCCATGCCTTCACGATGGTCCTCATGTGCACCGCAAACAACATGGCAGACAGGAAAAAAGGAGGCCGCTACAAACTATTCTTGCGGCATTCGAACCCGTATGAATTCCCAGCAGCAAGAAGACAGAAAAGAATTAAACGACACCTCCGTAGTAACGATCGAGCACCCATTGTTTCTCTGAACAGCCATCAATGCGATCGCGATTTTCAAATGGAAGATGATGCACTATCTTGCGACAAGAACGAGTCAGTCACGGTTTGTAATGACAGCAGTTATGAATTAGATGTTATAGCAACCACATTACCTACATTTAGTGACGACGATGGACAACACTGCATCAACGAACGAGAAGCTCTGGACATAGACAACAAGGAATCAAGCAACAAACTATGCGAGAGTGCGAGTGATGACGAGACCTTCACGGACAATATGTATGCACGTTTTCTGAAAGATGAAGATGCTTCTTCAGACGTTTTTAGTGATAACGAGAACACTGAGTCAGGCTCTGAACCTCTTTTAGAAGATTGTAAAACAGAACACGATGATGTGCTTTATTCTGGTGCTCCAATCACAACCACATCGAGCATTGTTTTGTTACTATCTTTTGTGATGAAGTATAACCTTACACGCGAAGCACTTCATCATCTGTTAGCAGTGATTGAAGCTCACTGCCCCAGACCCAACAACTGCTAAACAGAAGTGAAAAAACTTTTCGAATTTGTGACCCAAGCAAAGGGAAACATTGAGTGTTTTCATGGCGTTTTCAGACAGTGAGGTGTATTACGCAGCTCATTTTCCCAATCATTTCGAAAAGGACTGAATATATCATATGCCTAATAGCTGTTGTAGCTTCCCTCACAGAGAGAAGCTATTGAAGGTGCTTTCTTTTGCTAGAAATAAATTATAATGCTCAGGAAGTAGAATGGTATGTAATAAGTTCATTCATATTTTGTACTTTCTATGGTTAACTACAAGTTTTGAGATCTTGTAAATCAAGTCAGCTATTTCAATCGTTTGTAAATAATTGTTGTAAATAAACAGGGTCAATGCAGAGTCTGGAGTATGTGCAAAACCAACATCTTTAAAAGTAAGGAAAACAAGCTTAAGGGTGGAAAAAATGGAGTTAATTTCAAGTGCAACAGTTATTTTAATTATTGCTAAGTGAAGTCTTTGTCACCTTGTCAAATTTCAAGTAAATTTCACCTGAGCCAAAATGTTTGATCACCGAATCTGGAGAATTCCACTCCACCCCTTGACATCACTCTTGCCAGTCCAGATTTCTAGATATGAAATGTCTATTGCAAATGTGGAATTCCACAGCATTTCCATGCAGAGGGATTGAGTTTTGCAGTTAGTGAATATACCATTGCTATGGGTACCTATGGGCACCTTATTCTCATAGTTTTCTTATGCAGCATAATATTCCCATATCATTCCCATACAAAATGAAAGCCAAGTATACATCAGCCAGTCCTAAGGAAAACATATGAGAACCTCCTTCCCATAGTTTTCCCAAGTAATTTGACAATCCCATATCATTTCCATACAGAAGAGAAATCCAGTAAAATACTCATTGGTATGGATAAGATACGGGCATTTCATTCCCATAGTTTTCCCATACAAAGTTAGTCTAGGAATAAAATCCCATACTCTTTCCATATCTTAAATTTTCACAAAATTGTGCACCATATCAGTTCCATATCATGGTCTAACCATCCCATATCTTCCCCATGTATGGGCCACATATGGACCATTATTTACCATACCAAACCCATACTTTTACTTTGGTAAGGGATTAAACCTATTATTTTGTGGCGCTCTAGTTAACATTCCAGTCCTTGTTTCTTAAACTCCCCAATAGCCTGGATGAGACCTTGACACTACAGTACAGGTGAGGTGATTGTAGCAGCTACACTGTCTAGGATCATTTTCACATGCAGCAGAGTTTCTTATGAGTACAGCGCTCTGTGTAACAATGCTTAAAGGGGCTATGTCCCAAGAGATGTTTGTACAGATTGAAATCCAAATTCAAAACTACTGTACTAGTGCAGTGAAACTATAAACAAGTGTCCTTGGCCATGGATGGTGAGGATGGAAATGGAATTGCAACTTGAAAAAAAGCAAAGTTCCAGCTTATATGTCTGGAGAGAGCTGTTATAAACCCAACCTTGAACCCAGGCTCTCTCTTTTCTTCCCTTGTCTTTGTGAGATAGACCCTGGTTGAACCTGATCACGTGACCAGTAAAAAAAGAAACAACACTGCAGGGAGGGTGGGTCATTAAAGCCGTTCTATCAAAGCGAACAGTTTCTTGACTTTGCCACCCCTCGCTGCCATCAAATTTTTTTTACCACCAAGATCTTGGGTGGTCACATGATCAGGTCCAAAAAGGGTCTCTCTCTCGACGACAAGGGAGGAAAAGAGAGAGAGCCTGGGTTTGGGGTTGTTATAAACCAACTATGCTTGGTCCTTCTTTCAAGAATTCACTTTAAGTCTTTCTGTTGGAGTTCTAAGACCAGTTTGTGTATAAAAATGTTCTTAGTCTTGATTCAACCCAAATTTTGGTCCAAAGACAGAAAAATACCTATGACATAGCCCCTTTAAGATTTAAAAACAACCATGGTAGTATGTACAGCAAAAACACAATCTGAAAAAAAAATTGAATTTTCACAGCCCCACAAACGTACTACCAAGCAATACTTGAGGTCAAGTGCTCCAGGAACAATTTATTAAGTATCATTATCTCTAAATCTTCACTCATTATCACTTTTCCAACGTTCATGTCCTAAAGTAATGTAAATTACCGTATTTATTCGTCTATAAGCCGATCCCAGCTATAAGCCGAGACCCTAAACTTAGCAAGTGGAGTAGTGACCAGATATTCACCAAAAAAACCCAGAAAACTCTTGGCTATAAGCCGAGACTTGAAAATCGAACGCCGAAGTTCCGTGGAGAAAAAAAAATGCATGGATCGTGTGCCACACTTCAGCGAGAATTATGTTGAAAATCTAAAAAATTCAATGCCATACCTTCACCATAAAGGAATTTTAACGAACCTTGTAACTTTTAGGAAATGTTTGGAACCTTTTTATGCCAAAAAAACCCAAAACACTTCCAGAACACAAAAGATCGAAGTTGTAATTGACCCGCCATCTTGTATGACCTGGCAGGCTAGGTGAGCGAGAGGTTACCAAGCCAGAAGGTGCTTTTGAGTCACGCTCCCAAAAGCAGAAACAGGATGGTTTTGCTCAAGTTTATTGAAGAATTGCTTCCACAGATAACATCACAAAGTAGACCCAATTAATTCACAGAAAATGTGACGACATCTGTGGAGATAACAAGCTTATAGTAGGGTATGTGAAGCAGCAAACAGGTTAAGTGTGATGTCAACAACGACTGATGAAACCTTCCTTGAAGCAAAACTAGCAAATGGCTCCTTTACGAGCCACCACATATAAAAAAGTCAATGATAACACAGAAAACTTGTTTTTGGCTCTCATTTTTATTGTTGTCTTTGGGTTTTTGAACTTTTTTCCCCCGAAAATTATCGGCTATAAGCCGAACCCCCTTCTCTGGTGGAAAAATTACTCTCGGTGGTTTAATTTAACGGAAAAATCGCTTGGCTTATAGTCAAATAAATACGGTACCTGATGTTTCTTGGTTAACTGTTGGGGCTTAAAGAGTTAAACATGATCTTTACCGGAAATTTTTTAGCAACAAATGAAGTGGGTTTAACTGTTAAAAAAGGAAAAAATAGATCATAACTTGCCTTCTGCAGTTCGCTGCTGGATGCCAAGACGGCTTTGTCCAGAAGAGTGTTGGGTGTAAGCCACTTGACTGGCTATCTCGCTACTCCGCTGTGCTCTTTTTGTTTCTGGATCATCAGCTACAGCTGTGTAATGGCCCTTTGCTGCTTCAAAGTCCTTGTGGTATTGGATCTGAATAGTAAGTGATGGTACAATGTGTAAAAGCAGTGCCCTGGAATGTGACTACTTTGGTCAAAAATAAATCATCTCAAAAGCTAGTCTAGGTCTAACTGTTCAAAACAGGCTACTGCAGAACCAGAACTAGAGAAACAGAAGAATGGATGGGTAAAAACTGCTCTGATACAGTGCTGTCATCACTCGTTTGAAGCAACAACTTACATTACTTTGTTTCTTTGTATTTTCTGTCAGCCGTCTGTTTTCAGGGGTATCAGCCACTGCTGTAAACCTTGTAGTTGGGTAATGCCTACAATAAACAACACTGTCATGTTCAAATCAAATCAAATCAAATCAATTTATTTAAGCTTGATAGCGTGAGGAGTGGTTGCCCAATCTCCCGAGCCATGGGCTCATGTATTAAACGTTCGAGCATTGAAATTTAAAAGTGTTGGTTTTGAGGAGAGGGGAAAACCGGAGAACCCGGAGAAAAACCTCTCGGAGCAGAGAAGAGAACCAAAAGTTCAACAAACTCAATCCACATATGACACCAAGTCTGGGAATCAAACCCGGGCCACATTGGTGGAAAGCGAGTGCTCTCGTAATGCTAATCATGAAAGCTCACCACTGAGCAGAGTAAGTGGCTTTCCCTTTCTTTTTCAACCCCAACAAACTATTTAACATTGTAAGGCCTACGTTTCTGCACACCCTTTCGACATTTGGCATGTTTTTCCTTGCCACCTTTTGAACAAGCAAGGAGAATTGTAAAGGCAAAACATGCCAAATTTTCTCCTGCACACAAGCAAGGAAAACTGTAACTGTATGTGTAACTGGTTTTATAAATTTGTTATGCATGCAACTCTATACTTGCTCACTGTTTGTCTGTGAGAGTAGTACGAGAGTAATGCATGCATATGTAAAGCATGGGTATGTGGAAATCCTTAAAATTTGCTTGTAACAAAATTAATTAACTCTCCTAACTTTTCCTTACATGTATGGTACTTGTTGAGCGAACCCATTCTTGGCAAATATCATTGCACTTCTCACTTGCTGATAATTTCCTTTGTTCTTATGTGATAAGAAGAGATATTGCAGGGGGAAATCAGAAGCTGGTCATTGCTTCAAGGGTTTATTAGTTACTTTCTAGTATAAATCCAATAATTTCTTTACATTCAATTACATCTAATTAGTTCATCTCAATCATTTCCACTGTTTGTACTTGGGATGAAAAACTTGCATTTAAGAATGGTAAGCCTTCATCTAGATATTGAATTTGGTTGAATTTATGCACATGTCATCAGCTTCCCCGTGGGGTCGACCCCCAGGCTAACCAGGGGGATTGTAAAATCAGTCGAGCAAACTGAGGAATTTCCCGGGGGCTCAGGGAATCTCTCAAAACAAAGTCCCCTGGGTGAGGTGTCTCTCAGCTGAAAATCCCCATGACATCCTTTTCAAACTTGTGAATTCTCCCACCCCCTAATCTTTGATTGTAAAACAATGTCAAGATTTTCCTCTATTCTCGGGCAAAGAATCCCATCCATCTCTTTGTATTCCCCCACATATCTCCCTGGTAGGCCCGGGGGTTGACCCCTCCAGGAAGCCGATGACATGTGTATATGTTTGACACTCTGCATAGGCCACTTTCGAGAACACAAATAATAACTTGCCTTGTGTTTAGTATGGTGATAATAATGTCAGATTGTAATGATAACTTAGCATGTTAATCCAATCAAAAGTCAAGTGTTTACAAAATTTCAATTATATTTTGAGTTCTTGACCAGGAGAGTAAATCAGTGAAATAGTATTGACTGCTTCAGAAGCAATTGCTGAGTATTACTCAAACCAGCCTGAAGGGCAAGCCCTGACTAAGCCAAAATTCTAAACTTTTCCTCTACAATATAATGCAGATGGCTTCTTGGAATGGTTTTCAAACTATAACAGCAAATCTAAATAACTTGGAAAACTAAATAAAAAAGGAATCACGGTATCTGGTCACTTTAATCTTATTGATAACAATTTTATTCCTCTTCAACAATTTTAAAAGACTAGTAACGTAACAGGAACTTTTTGTTTACCAGACAAAAGAACAATTTATTTTAGTTGGCACGCAAACAACATTGAGTACAAAAAGTCACAGCACGAAATTGCCGCGTAAAATATTCACGAAACATAAAGATAGTAATCTACATATTGTACGTTCATAATACAAATTCAGTAACAGTTGCGACATGATTTATTCATACAGTCAGCTGATGCCACGCTTGCTGATTTATTTACTACGACTGGCACCAGCGAGACACTACGTTATCTTCCGAATGTAAACAAGTCCACTTTCGCATTTTACAATCCTTTCGTAAATTATGAGACAAGATTCTCTCACGCGATGAAAATCTACTCTGCAAAGAGAATAAAAAACCATAACAGACAATAAAAACGCTGAGATATGTTGGGATTTGCCACACGATCTTATTAAATCACCTTTAACCTCTTAATGCGAACTATAAACGGTGAAGATCGGAGGGTGTGACGGACGAGTGTAGACTTTCAAAGGGGCAATATAACGAGTACAGCCTTAATTGTACACGTACATAGAGAATCATTCAGCGTTTCACAGCTTTGAGCTGTACACGGTAGAAACAAAATTCTTCAAATTACAACTCAATCAGCACCTTAGAAACCGAGAAAATTCAAGAATTCTACGAACGTGCAAGAAACCCAACATTTCCGGGAACATTCGATCTACGAAAGTACGTGTGAATGTAACTGGCAAGTCTACCATGAAAGCCATGCTATAACGAGCAAATCAGTTGATATAAGGAATCAAAAGAAGTGGAACGAAATTCATCAGCTGTTTCGTTATTAAAGTCTCGACGAATAAAATGTCCGTATGAAACAAAGAGCTCATGTATTCGAGGAAAGAAGCAGACATACGCGCGATCTTTTGGCTGGCTGTCAAGCACATTAAACGAGAAAGACCATGCAAAATTACTTTTAATTGATACGGGAAGTCCTGACACTTATTTCTATGCAAATATAAACTGCATACGTAACGACAAATTAAGACAAAAACGCTGTGCGCTTATGGAACAAGTCCTAGAGAAGTGCAGAATGCAGAATTTAAAAGTATGAACTCACGCTGAACAGTATGGCAGCTTGTTGTAGCCTTTGTAGTTCTTCATTGTTAGAGTCATGTTGCACCCCTCGCAAGTAAAACAACCCTTGTGCCAGTACTAGCAAAATATAGAAACAGCATGAGTATGCAGGTACGAGAAGGAATTCAAATTGCGTTCTCAGCCACACACCTCAGCCAACTACACACAAGAAAGACACATGTGCTACAGTTACCTTGTCGAGACAATTGAGTTTCTCCATCGGATAGACGGTTTTTTTGCAACGAGCACACTGTGGATTCATCTTGAGAGCGCAGTTCCTCACGATTTCTAACGCCGTAAAAACCCACCAACTTCTCAAAATAGCTTTCAGCGGACACTCCGTTTTTATGACCAAATCTGGAAATGTTCGTTGCCATTCAGGGAGGAGCTTCACTTGACCACAAGCCATTGCAAACCACCGTATCCGGGACTGTGTTTCTCGTATCAAACATGGCGGACGAAGGAGAAGATTGGGGACATCAGGTACAATTTCTTAGAAATAGACTCTGGCTTCGATTTCACCAAAAGAAGCTACAAAATACCCTTTCATGAACTAACGTAAAGTGCTGTACTCTCGATACGCCTTTTACTGGGCATAAACTTAAAAGAGTTGTATTAATTGTACAGTAGATTACTTTGCCATTGTGGACGAGCTGATTATGACAAAAGAGTATTTTTTGGGGGGGTCATGTGATGAGCACGATCACTCTCCTTCCTTACTGGGTGTTTGTAAAGTCATCGACTTAATTCTCTCTTTCCGCCTGAATCAATCCATATCAACACTAAACAGTGAAGATAAAAATTAATCTTTGTGTACGCACTGTCCATCAAATATCCCACGGACAACATATTAAGCTTAAGCTAACAATTTTTACATCAAATTGATTGTTATTTTGAGGCGACACTTCTGCAACTCCCTAATTACGATGACCCTTCTGGTCTTTTTATTTTCGTAGAATTTTCTAGCAAACATGTATGTGGTCATATTTATGGGGATCTTTTAGAGCATCACTGCAGCAACTTGTGTGGTGCACAGTAAGCGTAAAGAGTAGCCAGTAAGACAGAGTTCTATGGTAGAGAATCACTGCTGAATTATCTTATATTAATTAGGATTTCATAATCTAGACTCCAAAAGTTTGTGTCATTGTGCACATATTCTGCTCAGCTGCATATAGTGAACACAATCTTGGTGAAGTAATACAGGCCTTTCATTTTATGAATATATGAAAATCATGTACACTGTATTTGAACTATGGATTAAAGAATGAAGATGAGAGTGATCACATCTTCAGATTATTATTATTATTTTTTTATTAAAACTTAATAACAAAAATTATACCTATTTACAACTATCATAGACTAAAAATTTTGATGAAATAAAAAAATATTTAAAAATCCTAGAATACAAATCTACAAACTCAATGCCATTATTATTATTATTATTATTATTATTATTATTATTATTATTATTATTATTATTATTATTATAATACACGGACTTAACAACTCAGCCAAATTGTCCATGTACAGGAAGGTAAACAGTACAACAATTCATTTTTATTTGAAGGGTCTCAATGGAGGATATATCCACAGACTAACAATTTTTAGTGCCTTATTTACTGAGGCTAGGATAGAAGAAAAGAAGCGCGCCTCACACTATTGCATAAGATCATCCACAAAGAAGTTGACATGGAGGTCCCACCCTATTTACGACACAATCATCCAGACAAGTTTATTGAACTTCAACCCAAAACAGAGGCATATATAAATGCCTTTTACTGTAGAACAATTAGAGACTGGAATGCATTACCAAATCATTTTCTAGACATAAAAATCTCAAAGAATTTTAAAGCAGCAATTAATAGAAATATTTGAAGGGAACATTTTATTTATTTATTATTTATTTATATTTATATTTTTATTTTAATTAATGATTAATCTTTTTACCAATATTGTAAATAGACAAATCTTTTTTTTAAATATTATTATCTATTTTATTATTACTTTCATTTTGTTATAGTCTATTGATGATGGGCCTTCCCTTTAATAGACTTAAATAAAATGTAGATGTAGATGTAGAGGCCTTCCAAGGGGTAGAAGCTACAAGCGACATGGCTCTGAAAACAGGCTTCAATCTTCTCCCAAAACACCGACAATCGACAGAAATTTTCCAGAAAATGCTTGGCAGTTAGCGACAGCGACAATTCACTTTCCATTCACCTTTGTTTCCTTTGCAACAGCAACATTTGTCCCCAATGAAACAAGCAACAGGCAGTGTCGTAAACGAGCGAGAAAGTGACACCAGACCACCCCTTAGAAGGCACCTTAACTGCCCTATTGTTTGCCTTTGAAAAGTTTTGTTTTGTTTTTTTGAGGGGTGAGGGTTCTCTTGTGGTAAGCTGGTATTCATTGGTGTGCCATGGACACTGTCCGTTTGGTCAGCACACACAGGGGGGTGTGCATGTATGTATAGTGAGCAGATAATTTAGCAATTGTAGTTAGCATTTATTTGATATCACTTTTTCATAGCTCAGGTTCTTGCCTGTGTAGTAGGAGCTGAGCTGTATAGATGAGGGAGAAGATGCTAGGGCTATTTCTCTCATCCCCATGTGTTGACTTGCCTCGTGCGATGCTGGCTAACAGTTCATAAATATTATAACCTTCTTGTTTTTAGATTGTGTCCGTAATCCCATCAGGCAATGACCAACTTTATGAAGAACCAGGTAAATTTTCATTTTTGAAGTACCCCCCGGTAATGTACTTGTGGTATACATATAACATGTGATTTTTGCATATTGCGACATCTTCAGTTGTGCAGTGTACATGTAATTTGTTAAGACTCGTGTATCCTTGGATAGTGGTGATGTTTATTGGCCTTCCTACAGTAACCACTGCTATCTTGGCTGTACAGCAGAAAATTGGAGGCAGATTACCAATTCTTGCTTTCTTCTAACATTGTAAGGAAGGAACTTGCTCATGGAGTCTGACAAATTGCACTCTGTGGACAGGAAAAGATTCCCTTGTGCTGAAAAGTAACCAACTCTATCTCTCTATTTATAAAATCTCTAGTTAGTTTGACGAAACTGGGATAATCTTAACCTTTGCATGAAATGTTCACAATTGTTTTGTACAAAGGACTGGAAGCACCTAATATTCACTTTCATCCTAAGCAGTATATAAAACTTCACAGTGATCAAAATTTGTTTCTCGTATATCATTAGATAACTCACACATGGTTTCAATGTTAAAGTAGATTACAAATTTATTAGGAGAGAGAAAATATTCATGAATCTCTCAGTACATGGCAAATATACTGCAGAGCAGGTGCACTTTAGGGCAAGCAAAGGAGAATTCGTAGAAAAATTTAGTATTTCAATATTTTCTCCAAGTTGTCAAACTGACCTTCTGAGTTTGAGAGCATTCACTGTTGTTGTTTTTTCAAGCTCAAGGGTTACAGATGTGATCAGAATAGGTCTGAGAACCATGCACCAATTTTTGTCCAACTTGAAGTTGCAAATTTGAGTAACTCTGTGCAGAGATGTGTGGAAGTTGTTGTTGAAAGTAATTTTATTGCTTCCAGCAATGGAACCACCAGAGGCTCTGGTGGTCAGG
>JAEMWC010002345.1:22500-27094 GCA_016490735.1 Pachyseris speciosa | reverse complement strand
CATAAGGGAAATCTGATGTCCCGGTGGTTTCCGACCAAATCTGCCAAAGGCATGTTTGGAACCTTTCCATCACCGCTTGTTTCAGTTTCAAATGTTTCAACTTGGTAGTTTCTTCATCTCGATCAGTTCAGTCGAAGGTTTCGACAAGCCTGTCTTGTTCTCGGAATCCAACATTCTTCAGAAGTTTAGATTTGGTCCAAATCGGCAACTGTTGTTACTTGTTATTTTACTGTAGCGGTCGGTACCCAAAGCCGACAACCAACAAACTTCGCTCAAGTTCGACGCACTATGAATTACGTACGGGGATATTTTACGGACAATTACTTGAACGGTTTATTGAAACGCCATAAATCCAAGATCATATCGTAAACTGAAATAACAATAACACACAAAGAAAACTAAGCTAAAACCCGGTGACCGACATACCAACATTCCGATCATTCCATTAAGGATAAATCGTAAGTTTTAAGAAAACTAGTCTATGCAATATCAAACGATCAATACATCAAACTGCGTAATTGAAATCAACGGATAAACCATAAGGCTATAAGCTAATGGAAAATAGCTAATAAAGAGAACTAAAACACTGATCGATCGGCTCCTAATGGCAAAAGAGGTGCGTCTCGTGCTCGAAAACTTAGCGAAATTGCGGTGTAAAATTTGTGAGAATACAATACAAAACCAAGCCTAAACGCACTAAAACTGATTAGAAGAAAGAAAATGACTTACATAACAGTCCCGCTTTGCCAATCCTTACAAAACCTTCAGCATTCTTCCAACTAACTACGCTGAAAACTTCTGATCCGTCCGGTAGCAAGACAAAAGCCAACTAACTAAAATTGCGGGTAAGGGCGGAACCATAATCTACTCAAATCACGTGTAACTCATTAGCCAAAAGATGATTAGATTAAAATCAAACAAGCTTAAATTGAATGTCTGAGAGCGGGCGTACAAAGCAGTTACACCATGTAGCGTATGTGATAGGTCATTAGTTGTGTTTTATGATGGCGTGCTACGTCTGCTAAGTTGACAGAATGAGATCTTTGTATTATAAAAAAATGCTTAGGTTTCGTTAGCTTGCAGTTAGGTTATAATTTGGTTGATCCCAGTTATTTTGAGGACCAAACTAATGTCAAGCTTTCAGTAAGGCCGATAATTAGGCTACCTAGACACAGCTAAACAACACTCAATCCCACTGAAAAAATTACTGTATTATGTTACTTTAAACCTAACGAAACCTTATTTTTTACGGTTTAACTTTTTTAACCTAACAAGTTCGATGTTGGGCTTTCATTGGTTTGTGTAAGGCGACAGTTTGATTTAGGCCTGAATAAGGCTTTATCAGGCCAGACATCAGTGAGACATTTTCGTACGGAGAAACAGGCAGGTGGCTGGTGGCCATCAACGATCGATCGAACGACTCACATATAACGTGTCGGCCTCCGGCTTCTAAAGCGACCTTAATCTACGACTTAAATTTTTTGCCTGCTTTAAGGTCGTAGTGAGCTCAATATGAGAGCCTAAATAACAGCCCAAAGTGATTTTGGTTCACATTTGGCTCATTTACTGTCAACCAAATTTATGACCTAAAATATTTTGCCTGCTTTTAGTCGTTTTTGGTTCACGGCAAACAAAAATAGCAAACAAAAGTTTTTTGGCTCAGGCTGTTAGGTTCAGTTTTGGTTGGTCTTTTGCCCTATGTTTCCATTTAAGGCCTTTTTAAGGCCTTATTTTGGTTCAGTCAGGCCATAAGATTTCGTACGGGGAGGTTTTTGTTGTTTTCCCACAAATTCATTTAACAGGGTTTCTTTGGTAGTGAATCCCTGTTATAATGAACTCATTTTACCAGTGGCCTGGAACATTGTTATCTCTGGTTCCACTTTAGTGGTTGCTTGCTTTTGTGTTGTTTTAGTGCAATGTATGCTCTTATTAACTCTTAACATAAAATTTTAATAATGGTTTTTGACTTGCATGTAAAACAGATCATTCATAGCTAGAAACCTAATAGCCCAGTTTTCCCCAGAGTATGATTATGGAACTGGATATCAATTAACAAGACAAGAATCAACCACAGGCCCTTTTCAGAGTTGGAGTATTACAGCTCTTCAATAAGTTGTTTGCATTCCTTGTAGTGCTGATAGTGATCATGATGATGATAGTGGAGGTCGCAGGTCATCCAAGCCAAGACAGAGGTCAAGAAGCCTGAGGTCAGTAAGGCAAACGTAATCACACCCAGCAGTGAAACCTGGGATGAGAGCCCTCTCATTGTTGGTCTGAGCATCAAGTGCTGTTACCACTGATAGTTCATCTTTAACTGCTTACGTCGTAAAATGGGGCAATTTAAAAACCAACTTCTTTGCAAGTTTTGACAGGCAAGAGTTTGGGTAATCTTGAAAAGATGTGAATAATTATTACTTGCACTTTCTCTGCAAAAAGTATAGGATGGTGTCTTTGTGTAAGTAATCTGGGTACTGATTCCAAGTTTAACCCGACTACAACTGAAAGGAGTTAATAACTAATTAAAACTATATTCAGATGGTTTCATGTTCGAAGTTCCAGCTACTGTGTTACATGTTCGCAACCATGCCAGTCAAAAATAATTTACTTGTTTTGTTAATAAACAGAATTCCCTCATTTTCTTTTCATTTCCTGACCACTTTGAGTCCTTGTAAATAATTTGAACCCATGGCCAGGAGTCCTTTCATATCTTTGTCAATAACATTTTTCTGGGTTCACAAGTGTAATCCAGGAGAAGACTCTTTTTTGCTTAAGGTGGAGGGAGGGTGGGGAGGGGGGGGACACTGATTCTGACAATTCCTTCTACTGATGTTTTGGAAATGTTTGTTAAAATATGACCAAAAGGTTCTTTGTCTGGACTACATTGGTGCGCATGCATTAATTAACCAACTTGGAAGCCTTTTTAATAATTATGATATGTAAAAAGCAATTTTGCATTACAGCCCTGGCAGATCTGTTCCTGTTCCAGAGGATGAGTTTCAGTTGCTAAAAGACCTCTAGAGGGAAAGATTTCTTAGAGTAAGAAATTTTAATTTTCTTAACTACATATACAGCTGTAGCTCTGTTAAATCATCAGCATGTGCACCTGGCAGATGAACAAATTTACGAAAAAATAATGTTTTCACCGTCAATTGATCCATTAGTCTTAAGAAAGTTTGAACAAGTTATTTTTCTTAACTGACATTTTAGCTCTTATTCTGTTACTCACTCACAATGTTGTTGCCATCAACTAATTTGTAAATGTTAAAACCGCTCTGTTTTTTGAAATTTCAACCTTGCTCAAGAAGTGTTTTTTGTGTCTGCTGTTAGTGCTTTTCTGATGTGTAGCTGATTACTCTTGTGTTGACAGGACAATAGTCTTACAAATGGTATTCTTTTAACAAAAGCAATGCATCAATACTGTTGTTACTATGAACAATTTTAAGTATTAATTAAGACCAGGTATTATAGAAGACAGAACCAGTACACTGTAAAAGCTCTATTAAGTAGCCTGCATGCAGACGTCTCCTATTTCCTTTGTTGCACGCAGAAAAGGGACGTCTGCGAAGCAGCATCGCTAATTGTGTCCCAGTATCCCACTGTTTGGTTTTAAATATCGCATAAATAATGAAACAACTGCCGCAGTGGGTATCTGGCCATATGTGCCCAGACAACATTGCTTTCCAATTTCAGCTCTTCAGTCAGCGTGTTCACTATTCTTGTTCGACCACTGAACCTGAATTTGACTCTTCTTTACTCTTCAGCTACTCGCTCATTGATCACAGGCCTAACAGGAGGAAAGTTGGGAATTATGTGTGTAGAATCCGCGTGGAAGACCTTGACAGGCGTTGAAGTGTTAACGATCAGCGGGGAGCCACGATAGTTTGGCGAAGAAGAAACTGGTTCTTGTAAGAAAATTCATTTCTCAGGAGAAGCCAATGCTTAACTACTTTGAAAGATTTACGGCGGTAGTCTTCGAAAATCTACTCGTCAATTTTTTGCAAGTTGTTGCGAAGTCCATGTATGCCATGTCACTTTTTTAGTTTTCTCAGACACTGTTTACAAAATTAATATAAGCTGATGTGGGATGTACAATCAGCAGGGATGGCGCAGTGGTGAGAGCACTCGCCTTCCACCAATGTGGCCCGGGTTCGATTCCCGGACTCGGCGTCATATGTGGGTTGAGTTTGTTGTTGGTTCTCTTCTCTGCTCCGAGAGGTTTTTCTCCGGGTTCTCCAGTTTTCCCCTCTCCACAAAAACCAACATTTCCAAATTCCAATTCAATCTGCTTGTAAAGCGCATTTGAACATATACACATGGAAAATGCGCTATATAAGTCCTAAATTATATAATAATAATAATAATAATAATAATAATAATAATTAATAATAATATTTATAATAATAATAATGAATAATGCATGGCGGTGAGTAGGACGGACGTGTGTTATCAGCTCCGATAAAATTCGTTCCCAACGAAAGCAAGCCAAGTCTAGAGCACTTGTGTATATCCAGAAAAGTCTTTTATATACTTTGCAGGCTGTTGAGCTATTCGGCGAGACGATTTAGTGTCTCTAGACGAGTGAATTTAGAGGTTT
>JAEMWC010002345.1:7500-17500 GCA_016490735.1 Pachyseris speciosa | reverse complement strand
ATTTGATTTCATATATGTGAGGCGCATTTGAATTTGTATAATTGAATTTGCGCCATATAAATAAATATTATTATTATTATTATTATTATTATTAGTATAATATATAATCATGATCTCATGATAATAATGATTCGATGATCCTGATGATGATGATAAACGCTTAATTTCTCAATTGATTGACAATTAACAGTGTTGAATTCTAAATTCAAAAATCCATGTTTACGCATTTAAACAGAACATAGAAGAACTTTAAGATGTCAATATCTTAAGCCTATCTGAGACTATCAGCCATGTGCTTGTAGGGATTGTAAACTGATAATTTCAAAACACAGTCTTGGAAACAAACAGGCATTAAACATTAGCATTGTATGTGTATTCATAGGAGTTAATTCAAGAATTCTCTGAAGAAAAACCCTTAGTCACATTCACTGTGATGGAGTTTTGAACTTTGTTTGGAATCAGGTGTGTATCCTTTTTTCCTTGTTAACCGGTTAATGGGGTTAAATGCAATTTAACCTAGTTAACGACTAGGAGTAAGTTTTTGCTCAGTTATTGGCATGGCGTTTGTGTTTGCTTGTAGCCTTTCTGGATTATGTCTGACGTCTTCAGGCAGTCCAGTGGTCAGTGGCGGTTCTGTTTATTTTATGCGTGCACCTTTTCCACGTGCTTGTAGTTTTTACTTGCTCTGCATACGGGGCGTTGCAGCTCTTGTGTTTTTGAGTATTTCCCTTCCCTCCCCTCCCTTTAGTTTTCTTCTTATTATTATTATAATTGTTATATTATAATTATTATTTATTTATTAATTTTATTGTTTCTTCCAATGAATCCCAAGTTCAGTGTGACAGGTGCTTGGTTTGGGGCTTGGTGTGGCGGATGGGGCTTGTGGCTGGGTTGCGGGTATAGCAGGCTTATGGGGTGCTCTACTGACCTGGGTTTGGGTCGGCGGTACCAGCGCCCAGGTCCCTGAGCACCCAACCTCCACTTGCAACGCAGACATTAATGAGAATAAATCCATGCATTCCCTTCACTTCAGTCAAAAGCTTGTTACCTGTTGAGTGTAAAGCCAAAGGGCCATGACTTTTTTTGTTGGTCATTTTAAGAGCTAAGTCCTACTGAAAAGATGTATACTAATTATTGGGATTTGGCCTAAAACTGGGTGATTCCAGAAAATATCCATCCCCTGCCATGGAAGGCATCTCAGAAATTCTGAGGGGTGGGGGGGGGGGGGGTTGTCATCGTACACTTAGACATGGAGAAGAAAGGCAAACAAAGCACCAGAGTGGCCAATGTTAGATTGATAATTTAGAAACTCTTTGTTTCTAACTGCCTACATATAGATAAATTTATAAAGCCCAGTTTTCTTCCACTCATTTTGTACTCTTATCAGCTTTGCAAGCATTTTGAAAGTGTTGCAAGAGAAAACTCTAGCCAGTCTCTCACTGCAAAAAATGAAAGATATATTGCATGGTTTATTTTGTTGTGTATGTGCTGATCGATTATCACACAAAAGGTTTTGACCTCAAAATTTATTCAGTGGGCGAAACTCGAAATGCTATGTCAAAGTCTTTTCGTTTCAATTAACTTCTCAAGCGAGAAAATTCCATATATTAACAAGCACTTCATACTATAATAATAATATTAATTTGTTAATTTGTATTGCACTTTTTAACATTCAATGCATTACAATATTAAAATATACTAAGCATTAATTTTACATAGACTAATTTAACAATAGTAAAATAATTTAAGCACTAAAGGCTAAAAGCTAACTTAAAAAGATATGTTCTAGCTTTCTGATAATTGCAAAATAAGTTGAGAACTTCATTTCTGACACCATTTCCAGTCTATTATGCCAAAGAAGACTCAGCTTAGAGATATTTGGGATTTTAAGGAAAAAAGTGATGTACGCTGTATGCAACTTTTGCGGAATACCCTTCATTTGTTCCACCTGTCAGCAGTTATATTGTAGTATGTGCTGAAATGTTTGGGAATCACAAGGCCTTGTTGCAGGTCACACTAATAACCAAAATAAATTAATTTTCATTTTTGAAGTCAGCCCTCTCGAGGAGCGCTATAACTCAATTAATTCATATTCTAATTTCCAGATGGGTATGCAAAAGCCACCTTAAAACCAACCACTTTGTTCCCATTCCGCCACTTGAAGAGGACAATATGCTCCGCAGCATGAGTGTAATACCCTACCTGGATGATCTGCACAACCCATGCTTTGAAGAAGATGAACCAGAACAAGACAGTCGTTATGACGAGTCTTATTCAGCAGGTGAGAGTCACCCCTTAGCAGCTCTATAGAGTGTTGTAGCATTTGTATGAATGCAATTTTCCCTCAACTGGCACATTTAAAAAACTTGTGACTCTTTTTACAATGTATATGGAGAAACTGAGGAGACACTTTAGTTAATAACATTTTTGTCCCAGTGGTCATCAGCTCTTAGTTTCTGAAATGCAGTACAGTGAAATCCAGAGCATTGAATGTAATGTAATGCCTTGTCTTGACTTGTTACTATTAATATTGATCTGGTATTACTAACAGTTTCAGTTTATTTATTTGCCAGAAAAAGAAATTATCATAAATATATACATACCTGTAGACATTCAATATACAAAAATTAGAGATAAGGAGACGTAAAAAGGGGCTCTTTTAGGTTGGTGCATGTAACACAAAGGCATTATTGTAACTAAGCAGGGAAGGCAGATCTTGAATATGAAAAGAAGCTTGTGAGTAAGAATTCCAATGCTTTGCAGCATTTTTTTTTTTAATTAGCCTTTTCAGGGTTTTCAATAAGTTTTGAAATAACTGTTTGAGCTAACTAAAGTAGGCAGTGACCTGATGAATTTTTTTGATAATTTGAGTGAAAATACGGACAAAGTAGGTGGTGGTAAGAGGTAAATTTTGACAAAGTAGGCAGCGATTTTCACCAGTTGCCGGCTTCTAATGAAACCCCTGCTTTTAGATTTGTTAATTTCACTCAATTATCATGGAAATAATGTGAAGTTTATTAACCCCCAAATTTCTTTCAGATTCTAACAAGCTTTGCTGAGATATGCTTTCTTCGACAGCCATATATGGTACCAAGCAAAAACAACTCTGCTTTTATGAGGCACTGTTCTTAACTAATAGTAACATTTACATCCAAGTTGGCGAGATTGAGTAAATCATTGAGTTTGTTGTTGAATAACTAGTTTTGAATATTAATTACCATGATAATTTTTGTTGTACTTTGCAGATGACTCCCTCAATTGCATCACCTCACCCTCCACTCCAAGCCGAAGAAAATCCATTTTAAAAAGACCAAGTTTTGGATCATGCAAAGCCCAGTGAACATTATTTAACCAATTCCAAGCTATCTACATCAAAGTGTTAGTTTATTTTCAAAATCTCATTTGTACATTTTATCATTTCGTCAGGGCCATGGGGTCTTTGAACTCAGGTTTGCAAGATTGCTGCCTCTTATGTGTTCTTACTACATAATATATGACATGACATGTATAATTACAAGTTTATGCACCAACTCATGTTAAGCTTGAGAGGGCTCCAGACACTTGGAGATGTGAGACATTTGATATTTTGATGGCCCTTTGTCACAACCAGGACCAAAACAATTGGTCAAATGAAGTCAAATCCGCTTAGCTTGTGGTAATGTACTTAAACCTATGTACGTTTTTCAGTCAGATTCCCAGGGTGGAGATGGAGAGATTAGTCAAATGGCCCACATCTGCCAGCAACTCACCTAATTCCCTTTATCCCACTCCTCCCTTAAGACTTAACATTGGGAGGTGCATTAGACAGAGGTCAGACCTATCAGCTAATCCTTTCCATTACCCACCGCCATACTTTCAATGAACCAGACATGTATAACAATGTCTTTTACAGTCATTTGTTCAGGTGGAACATTCTTGAACTATAGCCATTACCATATTTTGTAAGAGGAAAACTGTTGTGGTCACCGTTTAATCATGATGGAAATGACAGTACTAAGCATTTCCAGTGCTTTTCAACTTCCCTTCATTAAACAAACTAAACTAAACTAAACTAAACTAAACTAAAGAGAAAGTACGAATCCCTAATTTTTGGAAACTGTTTGCCATACAAGCAATTTCAAGTAATTTCCAATTGAAGTAAGCATTTATTTATATTTTTCCCTTTTTTTTTTGGTTTGGTTTTTTAATTGTATGAAAAAGATATGGTTACTTACATGGCTTTCATGTTTTGTTTTTCCCTCCAGTAAACAGGGCAACCATAGCAATTTGCACAGCAGTACAAGCCAGTAACATCCATGCATGTTTTGTTGCATTTCTCTCCCTTCTGCTTCTCTTCTCTACCCTGCTAAATCTAGAGCTAAATCGGTACAATGCGGAACCTCTCTAAGTGGAATATATGTACATAGGAATGTGGTCAGTAGCTCTAGGTCCCCTCCTGTCCTCTCCTCTCCTTTACTCTTCTCCTGTCACTGTTCCTCTCGTTTGTTCTCCTCTGCCCTGCCCTGTCTTGTCCTTCTCTTTCCTTCTCTTCTTCCCTCTCTTCCCCTCTCCTCTCCTCCCCCTCTCCTCCACTCTCTCCTCTCTTCTCATCTCCTCCCCCTTCTCCTCCACTCTCTCCTCTCTTCTCATCTCCTCCCCCTCTCCTCCCCTCCCTCCTCTCTTCCCCTCCCCTCTTCCTCCCCTCTGTCTTTTCTACTCATCTCTTACCCCTCTCCTCCCTAATCCTCTCCTTTCCTCCTCTGCCCTCTCCTCTCCTCTTCTTCCCTCAGGCTCTTCCTCCACTCTCTCCTGTCTTCTCATCTCCTCCCCCTCTCCTCCCCTCCCTCCTTTCTTTCCCTCCCCTCTTCCTCCCCTCTCTCTTTTCTACTCATCTCTTACCCCCTCTCCTCCCTAATCCTCTCCTTTCCTCCTCTGCCCTCTCCTCTCCTCTTCTTCCCTCAGGCTCTTCCTCCACTCTCTTCTCTTCTCATCTCTTACCCTGTCCCCTGTCCTCTTCTTTTTTCCCCTCTTTCTCCCCTGTCTTCTCTTCTCATCTCTTACCCCCTTCCCTCCCCTTCTCCTACCCCCTCTCCTCCCCTCTCCTCCCCCCTCTCCTCTCCCCTGCAAACACAGACAATTGTTTTTAGTGTACATGTATATTAAAACAATCCATTTTAGAAATGAAATGGGAATTTTTTATTTGCCAAGCAGTTGATTAAGGAAGAATACATTCAAAATGTTTAAATCCTAATGTATTGATGACAAGCATAAGTGTAAAGCACTTGACGGCTCGTTGATAGTGTGACATTGACAGATTTCTAAGTAGCCTTAGATCTTGGGCAGACTTTAAGTTATTACTATCATTATGAATAAAACCATTTAAAAGTTGTTTGTGGTGTTGTCATTAAAAAGCGGATAGTTGCTTTGCCGTGAAGCAAGTTCAGTGGTTTTGTCTGGTTAAGAAACTCCCGACCAAAATCCTCCCAGGCTCAGAATTGCTATAAATTATTAAAAACTAACCCATCCCAGCAAAGCGGAAAAATCGGAGGTGGAAGGGGGGAGGGGGGTGTAACCAGGCTTGTTTTAGAGATGAACCTTACAAAACGCAAACTGCAGTGATAAATATTTGCATAAAAGTAGAACTGCCTTTTGGAGGGGTAAATGTAGTGGAGTGCAATTGCACAGGGGAAAAATTTCTTTGCATGTGAGTGTGGAAAATAAAACAAAATAGAAAATATATACTTTTGATTGCTAGCATCCCTTCAGGAATAAGGACAAAGGAAAACAACTTTAATGATAAATCGTCCAAAATATATGAAATACATTAACAGTTACATTAAGTAATAGACTGCGAGCAGTCCCTCTTTCTTTCCTTCGTCGATCCTGTGGGCGAGCGCGAAGCGCGAGCGAATGGGAATTGGGGCGAGTGGAAGTCAGCGCAAGCGAGCGGAAAGAAAGAGGGTCTGCAGCCTTTCTCTTTGCGACGCGTTCGAATTTCCCGTTGCACAGGCAACGGAAAATACCGATTGGCTAATCAGGCAATGCACGCTGTCAGAAGAATTTGATTAGCATAAGTCGTTGGACACCTGTAGACAGACAAAACGAAACAGAGCACACAGCAATGGTGTACGCGGAAAAAAATTATTTCTTGTTCTGAGAACATTTTCGTTCAAGCGGAATTCAAAACACAGAAACTACAAAGCTTTAGCTTTCCATAGAGACCAAAATTGTTATAAGAATACAAATAGAACGCGAGTTATAATTCTTTTCGGGGACACAAATATTGCGTTGACAGGAAAAGGAAAGGGACAACGTGAGAACGCAATTTCATTCATATTTGACGGAAAACCGATATTCAACTTCTTGAACGGATTTCATGAGGGCCAATATAAACAAGATCTAAAAACTAAATGTTTCTAGCTTTCCATAGACCCAAAAATTATTGCTTTACAACGAAACTAACGAGAGTTAGAATTTTTCGAAAACAGAGCGTCAGTATTTGTTTATTCTGTGGGACGGCGCCACTAACGTAGACTGCGATCGGCGATTTTTGTGGTAAGGGAGAAATGCACGCGTGTCTCCTCGCAATTTCGCGCGCGCATTCCCGCCCCTTAATCCATCGCCGACTTTGGTGGGCAGGGGTTTTACTCGTACGCGGAAAATTTTTTCCATGTTCTCTGAACATTTTCGCCCAAGCAGAATGCAAAATTCAAAACTGCAAGGATTTAGCTTTCCATCGAGACCAAAATTATTGCAAGAATACAAATAAAACGCGAGTTAAGTCTTAAAATACAATTACAGAAAACGGACAAATACAAATACAGAAAACGGACAACATCATAGCGCTTTTTATAATGCACATGTCATCGGCTTCCCCATGGGGTTGACCCCCGGGCTAACCAGGGGGATTGTAAAATCAGTCAAGCAAACTTGAGGAATTTCCCGGGGGGTCGGGGAATCTCTCAAGACAAAGCCCCCTGGGTGAGGTGTCTCTCAGCTGAAAATCCACGTGACATCCTTTTCAAACTTGTGAATTCCCCCACCCCCTAATCTTTGATCGTAAAACAATGTCAAGATTTTCCACTACCCTCGGGCAAAGAATCCCATCAATCTCCTTGTATTCCCCCACATATCTCCCTGGTAGGCCCGGGGTCGACCCACGGGGAAGCCAATGACATGTGCATAATTCATTGACGGAAAAATGGCATTCAACTTCTTGAAATTATTTCGTGAGTGGCAATTAGAAAATCTTAAAACTAGAGGTTTCTAGCTTTCCAAAGAGACCAAAATTATCGCTCGAAAATCCTCAAAAGCGCGAAAGTTTACTTTTGGTCCACGCGACAAAAAGGGCGGAGCTTTTCACGGCTGAGTTATCTGAACGCCTCGCAAATAAAAGCTGTAGTCCCTCTATCTTTCCGCTCGTTCGACTTGACTTCCGCTCGCCCCAATTTCCGCTCGCTCGGGCTTCGCGTTTGCTCACAAGATCGACGAAGGAAAGAAAGAGGGACTGCTCGCGGTCTAATTAAGTGACAGATAAAAAACAAAAATGTGAGTGTTTCATCAGGGGATTCCAAACACCGACAAACAGATCGGTGGAGTTCTTTGTTGTTTCGAGGTGTTTGAAACCCCTGATGAAAACAGAATGCAATATATATGCATAATTAGCACCGTATGTTTTATAAGGAGCAGCAGTGAGTACATCACATTTTTCACTACAATTTTTTTGCTTCGCATTAACAGTCATTCATTGTAGTTGATACGGACGCAGCGAGTCGTTTTCGCGTCCCCCTAAAATTAACTAAAACGTAACCCGAGGAGGAGCTTTTAGCTAATGAAGCCGTTCCAGTTTCTACAGAACACAAAAGCAAATTGCTTTCAACACTTTTAGCTAATGGCAGCTGGTAAGAGAGACAAAAGTAGCGATTTTGGATCCTGGTGGTCTTTTCCAAGATTATGACTTGCAAAAACTGGATTTTGTAAGCCGTGAAATAGAGGGAATGGACGCCGTATTTCTTAACTAGCAGACGCGCCTTGTATATGCTTTCGGTTCGAACCTGTTGAGCTGCGTCCTTGCTGTAGTTTGCGAGCACGATTTCATAACGTATTTATTCAAGATGGGGGAGCTAAAAATTATAAAACATCTTGAAAAGGAAAACTAGAGGTTGACCCTATAATGTTTCCCTAAATAAAAAGATAAAAAAAAAATAAAATAAAAAAAAAAACAGATATAAACTATGTACAATGTAAATCCTTTAAGAACTATTTACAAGAGGTAAATTAGATAACTAATGATCAATAATTACAATAAAAAATAAATATTCAGATGTTTAGAAAGCACTTCAGCGCACTCTTAAAACGACTCAGGCTCCCAGCCTCAACAACAGAACCTGGTAGGCTATTCCAGTGCCGCACGATTCGGATAGGAAAAGAGTATTTATATGGATTACACTTTGCTGGCTTAAGATAAAGCTTATACGGATGGTTAGCGCGGGTTGAATTGCACTTGTTGAAATCAAAGAGATCGTCAAAGTTTAGTTTGTTCATGCCAAATACGATCTTATAGCATTCAACTAAAGAAAGAAACAGTCTGCGTGTTTCGAGTGTAGGCCACTTCAGCTTCCTTAAACGATCTTCATATTCCATCTCACCACGTTTTTGTCCGAGTGCGAGCCGAGAGGCTCTTCGCTGAACACTTTCTAACGCTAGCACATCTTTAACCAAATATGGATTCCAGACCGGGGCAGCATATTCTAGAACCGGACGCACAAGAGATTTGTATAACGTAGAGAACGCACCGGGATTCGACGAGCCCACTGTTCTGTGAACCAAACCCAATAATTTGTTAGCCTTATTAACAGTCGCGTTGACCTGTTCGCTCCAGGATAAATCCGAAGAAATCATAATGCCCAAATCCTTGACGCACTTTACGTTTTTAAGGCTCGTACCCAACGAGTATGTAGGGAGGGAGAGGTCACGTTTATGTGTTATACGTAAAACTTCACACTTATCGGGATTGAAGCGTAATTGCCATTTAGATGCCCAGGATAGTAGCTGGTTGACATCAAGTTGTAGGGCTTCACTGTCCATTGCTATATTTGACAGTTCTCTGTATACTTTGGTGTCATCAGCAAACATCCTTAATGTCGAAGAGATATTAGATGATATGTCATTGACATAAATTAAAAATAGAATTGGGCCCAAGATCGTACCTTGGGGAACCCCCGACGTTACACAAGACCAGGATGAGTGGGTGCCTCGAACAACAACTCGTTGTTTGCGGTCAGTCAAAAAGCTTCTAAGCCAACGTAGTAATGAGCCGTCGATCCCGTGAGATTTTAATTTGAGCAACAGCCGTTCGTGAGGCACAGAGTCAAACGCTTTTGAGAAATCTAAAAATATAGCATCGGTGGGTCTTGATTTATCTCGTGAAGATGCCCAGTCATCAAAGCAACGCAGCAACTGAGTTAGAGTTGATTTTCCTTCCAGGAAACCGAATTGGTTTGGGTTGAAGACATTTAGGGCTTGCCAGAAGTTAACTACACGATCTTTAACAATCTTCTCGCTAACTTTACATGCAATGGAGGTGAGCGAGATTTGACGATAGTTTTCTCTGTAATCCTTCCTACCCTTCTTGTGGACGGGAACAATATTAGCTATCTTCCAGGCATACGGAACTTCGCCAGTAGAAAACGATCTGTTAAGGAGTGAACAAAAGGCCGGTGCGATTTCAATCGCGCATTCTTTCAATACACGTGGCGAGAGGTGGTCAGGCCCCGGGGACTTATGTGGATTAAGGTTTCTCAGAAGGCGAGAGACCTCATTTGCATTACGAAAGATAGTTGATAACTTAGAATCCACAACATTACTATACTCAGGGAAATTTCTATAATCTTCTGACGTAAACACAGTTGAAAAATAAGAATTCATGCTTTCCGCGATCTCCAGGTCATCCGTCAGGGTAACATCATCCACTTTCAGTGCCGTAAGTTCGTTTGATCCTTTGCGTACAGATGAAACAAAA